>CAUYRH010103678.1:0-20189 GCA_963574655.1 Perodicticus potto
TGAACAAAGGAAAGCATTCTTCTATTTGGGTGTTTTTGTTTTTTTTTTTGAGACAGAGCCTCAAGCTGTCGCCCTGGGTAGCAGTGACATCACAGCTTACAGCAACCTCCAACCCTGGGCTCAAGCAATTCTCCTGCCTCCGCCTCCCAAGTACCTGAGACTACAGGCGCCTGCCACAACTCCCGGCTGCAAAGCTATTTTTGGTTGCAGCTGTCATTGTTGTTTGGCGGGTCTGGGCTGGATTTGGACCCGCCAGCTCAGGTGTATGTGACTGGCGCCTTAGCCACTTGAGCCATAGGCGCCAAGCCTAACTTTTTTTTTTTTAAAAAACCTCAAATTAAGGGCAGCGCCCGTGGCTCAAAGGAGTAGGGCGCCGGCCCCATATGCCAGAGGTGGCAGGTTCAAACCCAGCCCTGGCCAAAAACTGCAAAAAACAAACAAACAAACAAAAAAACCTCTGATTAACTATAAATCTCATAGTAGTTGATCAAAATATATTTAATCGCCTTGTAGTTTATGTAAATATAGGGATAATTAAAATATAGATTCATTTTTTAAAAATAGATTTAAAATTTTTTCAAAAATGTTCTTAGTTATTAATTGAATTAGCTTCCTTACTTTTTTCCTTATAAATAAAATATATGCTTATAAAAAAACTTAAAATATGAAAATCAGGTAGTAGAATACTGGCCAAAATCCTACTCTCAAGAGACTGGTAACATTTCAGGTAATAGTATCTGAGACTATTTCTTTTTTTCTTTTTGAGACAGATTCTCACTGTGTCGCCCTCAGTAGAGTGCCATGGTGTCACAGCTCACTGCAACCTCCATATCTTGGGCTTAAGCGATTCTCTGGCCTCAGATTTCCAAGTAGCTGGGACTGCAGGCACCCGCCATAACACCCAGTTGTCATTTTTGTTTTAGCTGGCCCCGGCCGGGTTCAAACCCTCCAGCCTCAGTATATGTGGCTGGTGCCTAACCCACTGAGCTATGGGTGCTAACAGGAGACTATTTCTATAAATATAGAAACATCTCTAATTTCTTTTTATCATTTTATTTCCATTTTTATTTGATGTTTCCAAATATTAAAAAAAGTCAACATTCTTACACCAATTATCTCAAATGAGACCCTGCAAAGCAATTTGCTGTGTTCAAAATCATTTCGCCCCTTCCATTCTGCTTTATTACAATGGCGTGATTGAAAGGAAACTGGATGGCATAGAAAATGTCATGTCTTTACAAAAAAACAACATGCAGCACAATTTCTATTTCATCCACAAGTCAATTCACTATAACAACCTATTTTAATTTAGGAGGTACAAGGAACAGAAAAGCTTAATTGTCCAATTTTATTCAACTATCCCACAAGAAAATCACAAATGATAGTCTCAACACTGCAAATTTTGGAGGGCTGAGATAACAGACACTATTTATTATCTTTAGTAGATTCAACTATTTAAGCCTGAAAATGTTGGCTTTTTCTCTAACAGAAAGAAATAATTCTTAGAGCTTTTCTTCTAATTTTGCTAGACTGGGCTCCAAAAGAATAGTGAGGAACTCCTCACAAAATTTAAAGTATGAAAACTGTATTCTGTTGATTTATACAAATTTTTGCTATCTGCACAGAATAAAGACAGTTGGTTTGCTAAATGGCACTAAAAATCCTGACACAAATGGCACTACTTAATCCAAATGTTTCCAACAAAGAAAATCATATGATAATATTTATAGGCTAACTTTAAAGAGATAGTTGACATTAGTACTATACATATTTTTATGTCAAATACATAGTCTAAAAATTTACAAAATAAGTTTGTGCGTTACTACCTCTAACAGTATCATGTATAAAATAAACCTTCCACCAAGTACTTGTAGAAACATATCTCTTTACTTTCTTAAAGTATGTCTAATTAATATAATCTGGTATTTCTTGTTTCCTAAGTTTCCTTCATATCTTGTACATATAATTAACTTCCAAGTGTGCTCCTGGGAAGTACTCTTCCCATCCCTCTAAATCCTGACAGCTGGTCTTCAGTTGTGCTGCACTCAGAGATGCTAACAAATGCCTGTCCTTTAAATACAACATAATCAATCTGAGAGTTTCTCCCTCTTCCCTGGATGTCACCTTGTGAAGAGGACCACCTTGTGTCTCACAGCAGGGTTCACATTAACCAACGCTTTTCACAGGGCTCTGGCTTTAATGAGACTACCATCCACGTGTCTGTCACTTGTCAAAGTTCTGGATATAAAACACATAATTCTCAACAATTTTATAATCTCTGAGGTGTTAAAGACAAGTATACCCAGTCATAATGAAGCACAACAGAACAATTCATAAAAGAACTGAGTGAGGCACCTGCAGCAGGAGAAGGGATGTTTGCCATTGGTGAGGTTGCCTGAAGAAGGCTTCCCTGCACCAGAGCCAAGGTTTGAAGAATACAGAGAAGTAACAGGTGGATGAGGGGTGGAAAGGACATTCAAGAGAGAGGAAACAGCTCAGAGACTAAAAGAGAAGGAGAAGCGTTCTTAAGGTACTTGTCATATTTGTGTTATATTTAACAGAAAAAGCTTCAAAGAAAAGGGGAAAAAATTAGGCATTTATCCTGAAAGAATGGGGATCATCTTAAGGCAATGGCTTTAAGGCAGTGGGTGTGGCCTGTGGGTAAGGAAGGAGACCTGTTGTGAAGCCCCATTCAAATGAGAGCCTGAATTACCGCAATGCAAGTGGAAGAGAGAGAGGAGAACCTGACAGGCAGAAAAAACAGCATCTGGTGACCTGCAGCAGCTGTGGGAGCTGAGCATTTGGAGTGACTTCAGTATTAACGGCTTTAGGGTTCTGGCATATAGGCTCCTTTCCCTGAGAAACAGTGGGGGAAAATAGTCTTCTTTTTCTTACCTTTTTTGTTCTTTTTTTTAAAAGGGAGGTAAACAGAGAATGCAAATTTAGTTTTGGAAATATTACATTTGAAATGACTGGGGTAGTCAAACAGATGTTTAAAGGCAGCAGGATATAATGAAAAAGAAAATTAGAAGAGAGATCTAGGCTACAGACAGATCTTCACAATTCACAGGTACATACAGTAATCATTTGGGTTTCTGTTTGTTTTTAACTATAATCGTCTTTTCCTCTTCCTAAAAATACTCTGATTGCCTCTGGGGAATTACTTCTTCTCCATTAAATAAAGCATTGTGGGATTCCTTCATCAGTCCATAGAGACTTCTTCCCTAACTGTGAACCTTGAGGTGAAGTACTAACAACCAAACCTCGCTAAAGTACACTATTTCTAACAAGGGGACACTGCCTGGATGGTTCTACGAGACCAGTCATGTAAGTTTTTACTTTCTAGACTCTTCAAGAAGCCTGGGTTTCATCCTCTTTCCAAGCATGCTTCTGTAACCTCCAAAAAGCATGCCCATACATTTACATTTGCTTAAGTTAGTCAGAATTGGTATCTGTTGCTTAAAAGCAGAAAAATCTAAATGGTATTACACAATATATATGAGTATGTTATACAGACATAGACATTGATAAAATTTCCCAGGAAATGTTCACAGAATTAAAAAAGGGAAAGAACTAAGGCTAGAATCCTGGGGGGGCAATAACATTTAAGAGGCAGATAGAGAAAAAGAAATCTGAAAATGAGGCTGAGAAGCAAACAGAAATAGAGCAAACAGTACCATCAGGGTGTGGGAAATTTTACGGAAGAGGAAAGTGGGTAACTAACAAGTTGTCAAAAGCCGTACAGAAAGGTAGGAGATGATATAAAGCAAAGTAAGGAAGCTTGAATGCACATGCAAGGTATAGGGTGGCCACCTGGACTGAAACAGAGACTTTTTCCTAGGGAGCAATGAGAAATAAAGAGGGTTATTCAGAGCTTTGAATAAGAGGCAGAGGAATTTAGCAAAGAGAAGAAATGAGGCACTTAAAAAAATAACGCTTATACCCTATGAGTACTATAAGCCATTTTTATCTCATATTATACCTTTTTTAAAAGAAAAAAGGAATAAATTTAATATTATATAATGAGAATTTCTCATATTAAGATGGATATTTGATCAGTTTTAAAATCTGGGGATTTCTGCAACGATGAAAACAATATTATATGCCTGTGTTGTCCAATATAGTAGCAATAAACCTCATGTGGATATCTAACACTTTAAGTGTGGGTGATCAGACTGAGACATTGAATTTTTAACTTTATTTAATTTAAATTTTAATAGCCACAGGTAACTAGTGGCTACCATATTGAACAGTGCAACTCTAGACTGTAGCGTGGATAATTCTATGGAAAATCTCTTAATAGCAAAAAATAAATAAATAAATCTCTTAATAGCTTTTCTACCTTTCCTATCTTAGCTGACTTGGATTAAACTCCACAAAGTTTAAGTCAATGGGACAAAGTTGGGAAATAAAGAGATTAAAAAAATATCAGTTAGGTTGTCAATGAAGGCAACTTCACAAGCGTGAAGTGGGAAATGAGCATAAGGCACCTATTTACTTTCCCCTAGCAATTTATACAGGGTGGCCATCAAGTTTGTGTGCAATTTAAAATAGTGTGTAATTTTAAATTGCACACGAACTTGATGGCCACCCTGTATTAAAAATTTTCAAAATGTAGCAAAGTTGAAAAAATTTTGTACTGAATATCTACCACTGTATATCCATCTTTTAGATTCTACCATTAACACTTTCACTGTACTTGTTACAATAGTTTTCCAAGATATGGTCAAGTGTCATGCAATCAACTTGACAGGATGTGAAAAGAATAAAAAAAAATCAGAAATCAGCACCCATAACTATACCTCAGTTATGTGTATGTACTTGCTCAGAGAGTAGTTTCCATCCCTGTTTCAACAGGTTTACCATTGATATTTTACAATTCTACAAAATTATGTGTGTGTTGCCCTAATAAAAATCAATAAAACCAATAAAGTAACAAAGCACTTGTATACTGCAGAGGGGAAATAAAGAATTTAGAGTTTAAGGAGGAAATAACTAACAGGAGAGCCAAAAAGTATTTCGCAGCCTGTTAAAAGTACAGGAATGGAGGAGTACGGGAAAAGATAAAGGCCAGAATACATATTTAGGTCTCGTCTTCATTGCAAAGAAAAGTGAAGGGATGAAAATACATAGTATTTCGTGTGTGTATATGCACATAAATATATATAAAATTAGGCCTAGAGACAGAAACACATATGCTGTAAGGGATGAGTGTGTGTGTGTTTAAATATTCACATAGGAGAGAAAGTATTTAAGGTAATGAGCATGCTAGGGAACAAAGCATTTGTACTGGGAATATGGCAAATAAAGATTAGATGGGAAACAGGTAAAAACTACATAATAATTCAAACTTAAAAATTCTTCATATTTCAAAGTTTGGTAATTAAAATAGTAATTGTTGGGTACAAGTGAAACTTACTAAATGCAGAATATAAATGTATTAAAAAAATAACTAAGAAAATGCCATGAAGGCTATGTTAACCAGTTTGATGAAAATATTTCAGATTGTATATGAAACCAACAGATTGTACCCCAAGATTGCATTTAATGTACACAGCCATGATTTAATAAAAAATTTAATAAGTACCTACTTTATTTTATTTATTGTTTGTTTTGAGACAGAGTCTCACTATGTTGCCCTTGGTAGAATGCTATGACATCACAGCTCACAGCAACCTCAAACTCTGGGGATTAAGTGATTCTCTTGCCTCAGCCTCCTAAATAGCTGGAACTACAGGCACCTGCCACAACACCCAGCTATTTTTTTGTTGCAGTTGTCATTATTGTTTAGCTGGCCTAGGCTGGGTTTGAACCCACCAGCCTTGATGCATATGGCCAACATTGTAACTAGTTAGTGACGGGCACCGAGCCAAGTACCTATTTTGGGTAAAAAATCATGTTTTATTGCAGCTACTAATAAAAATCAGACTATTCTTAGGGGAGGAACACATTTATAAGAGGGACTTTGCCTGACAAATGCATTTATTGTAACCTGAATCTTTGTATCCTCAATGAATCACCAACAATACAGATATAAAAGAAAAATAAATAAATCCTGGAGTTCTCCCTCCCCCCCGGAAAAAATTAGATTATTCTTAAAGACTACGTATATGACACACAAGATTTTGATATTCCAGTGTGGTAATTACTATGTTCAATGGAAGCACAAAGGAAATGCATTTCACTGAGAGAAGTTGTATTGATAGTAAAAGCAATTAAGAGAGTAAAAGGAAAAACGCTACTTATTTGTTTACAAAAAATATAATTTTTGCCACCTGTTTATACTAATGTGTTTATTCTATCATCATCAGTACATGCATCAAATAAAATAATCATTACCATTTAATTAAACTTTGGATAAAGAGACTACAACAGTAAAATATGTGGGAGAAAATAGCCTTTGGCTTCTATTCTGACAAAGAAAAGGGTTTAGAAGTAATAACTCTCATTTTCATGGTAAAAAAAAATCTACACATACTAAACATCAATGACTTTTTTTTATTGTTTGAGAATCATTGCGGTTACAAAGAATTAGGTTGCATTGATTGCATTTGTTAGATAAAGTCCCTCTTATAATTGTGTCCTGCCCCAAGAGGTGTGCCGTACACCGTGATTCCTCACCCCTCTCCCTTCTCTCTTCTCTTCATTTTCTCATTCTCCTACACTTCCCGCTCGAATTAGCTCATCTACTGCCTTCATCTTAGAATTGAGTACATAGAATTCTTGCTTCTCCATTCTTGTGATGCTTTTCTAAGAAGAATATTTTTTATTTCCATCCCAAAAAATACAAAAGATGTCAAGTGTCTATCTTTTCAGTGGCTGTATGGTATTCCATGATATAAATATACTACAGCTTGTTAATCCATTCCTGGGTCAGTGGGTATTTAGGCTGTTCCACATTTTGGTGATGGTAAATTGAGCTGCAATAAACAGTTTAGTGAAAATTCCTTATGATAAAAGGATTGTTTATCTTCTGTGTAGATGAATAGTAATCACAGGGATTACTCACAGGGATTGCAGGATTGAATGGAAGGTCTAATTTGAGTTATTTGAGGATTCTCCATACTTCCTTTCAAAAAGGTTGTATTAGTTTTCCATCCCACCAGTTGCATAAAAGTGTTCCCTTCTCTCCATATCCACGCCAGCATCTGCCGCATCGAGACTTTGTGATGTGGGCCATTCTCAGTGGGATTAGGTGGTAGATCTCAGAGTAGTTTTGATTTGCATACAGCAATGTCTCAGGATATAAAATCAATGTCCACAAATTGGTAGCCTTTGTATATGCCAATAACAGATAAATTGAGAAGCTAATCAAGGACACAATTCCCTTCATACTAGCTTAACAAAAAATGAAATAACTAGGAATATACCTAACAAAAGAAGTGAAGGACCTCTACAAAGAAAATTACAAAAGTCTAAGAAAAGAAATAGAGAAACTATTAACAAATAGAAGAAGATACCATGCTCATGGCTCGGAAGAATCAACATTGTGAAAAATGTCTATATTTCCCAAAGCAATCTACAAATTCAATACAATCCTCTTTAAAATACCATAATAATACTCTCAAGATTTGGAAAAGTCTTCATTTTGTACGGAACCAGAAGAAACCCTGTATAGCCAAGGCAGTTCTTAGTAATAAAAACAAAGCTGGGGATATCACCCTACCAGACTACCAGCTATACTACAAGGCCATATTGATCAAAACAGCATCGTATTGCCTCAAAAATAGAGATATTGACATTTGAAACCAAATAGAAAACCATGAGATGAAACTAACCTCTTATAGCCACCTGATATTTGATAAATAAAACAAGAGCACACACTGGGGAAAAGAATCCCTATTCATTAAATGGTGTTGGAAGAACTGGAAACCACATGTAAAAGACTGAAACGGACCTGCACCTCTTTATACTTACAAAAATTGATTCAAGATAGATAAAAGATTTAAATATAAGGCATGAAACAATAAAAACCCTTGAAGAAAGTGTTGGGAAAACACTTTAAGATATCATCCTGGGGGAAGATTTTGTGAAAAAGATTTCTTTGGCAATTGCAACAACAACAAAAATAAACAAAAGGAACTTAACTAAACTGAAAAGCTTCTGTACAGCTAAGAAAACAACAACCAAAGAAAACAGACAAACTTCAGAATGGGAAAAGATACTTTCATATTATGAATCAGATAAAACCTTGATAACTAGGATCTATAGAAAAGATCCAACAATCCCATATATCACTGGCAAGAGAGATGAATAGAGCATTCTCTAAAGAAAACAGACAAATGGCTAACAAACATGAAAAACTGCTTATTGTCCCTAATCATCAAAGAAATGCAAATGAATTTTCTTAAACTCATCAAAGAATGAGATCACAGGGAAAGTGAACACTTTGAAATCTAGAGACAAAGACAAATTCAAAGACCCACAACAGATACAAGTTTACTTAAATAAGAAATGCTAAAGCCATAAGCTGGTGGAAATTCAAAATAATAATTTTGATCAGTATCTGATAATTTAAATTAAATGGACAAACTCTTTCAGAAGAAAAGTACCCAAACACAGGGTGGCACCTGTGGCTCAGAGGAGTAGGGCACTGGCCCCATATACTGGAGGTTGTGGGTTTAAACCTAGCCCCAGGGCGGCGCCTGTGACTCCTTGAGTAGGGCGCCATATAGAAGGTGCAGGTTCAAACCCAGCCTCAGCCAAACTGCAAAAACAGAAAAATAACCGGGCATTGTGGCAGGCACCTGTAGTCCCAGCTACTCAGAGGCTGAAGCAAGAGAATCGCCTAAGCCCAGGAGTTGGAGGTTGCTGTGAGCTGTGATGCCACGGCACTCTACCAAGGACAATAAAGGAGACTCTGTCTCTAAAAAATAAATAAATAAATAAATAAGTAAATAAATAAATAAATAAATAAATAAACCCAGCCCCAGTGAAAAAAAATACTGCAAAAATAAAATAAATAAAATAAATAAAAGGAAAGGAAAAGTACCCAAACACAAATAAAAGAAATACGTAATATGAATAACCTATATCTAATGGCATTGATTCAGTAATTAGTTATTTGAATAAAATAAAGCACCAGGTCCAGATGGTTTCACTGGTGAATTTCACTAAACACATCAGTAAAAATTGATACCAATTATTCACCATCTCTTTCAGAATGTAGAAACAGATAAAATACTTCTTAACTCCTCATTAAGTTCAACATTGTTCTAATGTCTGAAAGTCATAAAAAAGGGAAACTACAGATCAATATTTATCAGTAGCATATTTTAAAAAGTCCTTTAAAAATAATGAAGTTTAATAATGTATAATGAGTATTATAAACTACAACCAATTATTCTAGGTATCCAAGGCTGGCTCAACATTTGAAAATTATTATTATTATACACTGTATCAATAAGCCAGAGGGGGTAAAGAAGAGACATACAATCATATCAATCAAGGTAGAAAAAGTATTTGACAAAAGTCCAACAGAATTTATAATCAAAACCAGCAAACTTGAAAAGAATTGGAGTATTATCAACTTGATATCGAACATCTACAGAAGGTAAACTACTTATATTATACTTAATGGTGATGATCCAGAGCTTCCCCTGCTACGACCAGAAACAAGCTATGGAAGTGCCCTCTCTCCACTCCTACACATAGCTTACTGGAAGTTCACGCTAGTTCAAAAACACAAGAAAAGTAAGTATGTTGTGTAAGTATATATAAATATATATGAATACATATTCATGAGTGATCATGTGTATGTATTTGTATATATATGTATATGTGGATATATTTGTGTGAGTTATATGTGTGTATTGTTTTTTGCTGATGAATAATATCTGAGTAGCAACAAACCCACTAGCCAGATAATTTGTCATATCATAGTCTAATAAAATAACTGATATTTTGGATAAATGGCTAATTATAGGCATTGGGCAAGAAATTTATAAGGTGAGTCTTGTAGTATCAGTAAGTAGGGAATTACTTAGGGGAAACAGAACAAAAGCAAAATAAAACAAACAGAAATCACATTGATTGGAGTATATAAACCATATAAAAGTTATCCCAACATCTGTATCTGGAACATTTTTAAAAACAAAATAAAATAGTATTATATTATAATGAAAGTACAAGATAAATATCAGTGAGCTAGTACTTACATAAATTAAGCAATTAATTAAACATCAAATCATTTATTTTGGAAGAGCTATAATGTCCTCACAGAGAGGAGTGTAATTTGACGCGGACAAAGTAAGTTCCATCAGAGCATACAATATGGAAAGGAGTCAGCATCAACATTGAAAGATCATGTTCATAGTATGTGACTTTGGTAGAATGTAATTAAAATAGCATTTCATTTATGTGATCTTCCTTTTATCTTATTTGTTTATTTTTTGGCAGAGTACAGGGAACTTTATTTATGTTACTGACAAAGTGAAGCTCCCTAGGTCCCTCCCCTTCTTCAAGGGTTCTGATGTGGAAACTGTGTGGAGGGAGGTTCTCAGTGAGTTAAGGGGCTGAGTAGGTGGGAGCACCCCAGCAGCTGAGAGCCTCTCTCTTCCTCTAGTGCTCTGGCTGGGGCTGGTGGCCTGGGGACTCTTATTCCTTGGAAGCCATGTGGGCCATAAGGTCCACAACCCTGTTGCTATAGCGAAATTCATTGTCATACCAGGCAATGAGTTTGTCAAAGTGGTCATTGAGGGCAAGGCCAGCATCAAAGGTTGAAGAATGGAGTCACTGTTGAAGTCAGGGAATGTGACCTGGTGCTCAGTGTACACAAGATGCCCTTGTGGGGGCGCTCTGATGCCTGCTTCACTACCTTCTTGATATCATATTGGGCAGCCTTCTCCAGACAGCAGGTCAGGTCTATGACTGACGTGTTGGCAGTGGGCACACAGAAGCCCATGCCAATGAGCTTCACCTTCAGCTCAGACCTTATGTGGGGCTTTGCCGCTGAAAGTACCCAGAACCAAAGCCAAACAACCCTACACAAGACACATTAGGGTCACATCATCACATGGAAAAAGGATGTCTGAATGAAAATAAATTCAAAAAAAAAAAATAATAATAAAAAGAAGAACTTTGCCCCTTCTCTCTCCTCTCTTTTCCCCCATTTCTCTCTCTCTCTCCCCTACTCCTTAATGCTGCTCTGCAGCTTCCCCTGCCAATAAAGACCTTTTGTACAAAAAAAAAAACAAAAAAAGAAGAAGAAGAAGAAGAACTTTGTACAGATGATAAGGAACCCAAGAAAAAATTTTGGTAATATGATGAAACCTGAGAATTACATTATTCCCAAATAATCACAATAATTCTTTTCAGTGAATTCTATGCATAATTTAATTATCTGAAAAATCATATAAAATCCAAAAGATTGATATTAAATAAAAGAAATAGAAAAAAACACAAAGGAATCATAAGAAAAATTTGGTCGATGAATGAAAAATTTAATGAAGAAATAAATATTTAAATAACCAAACAATTTCTGGAAATGAAAATTTAACTGAAGGAATTAAAAAATCCAGTTGAAAGCTTTAACAATAGACTATAGCAGTAAGAAGAAAGATTTTCAGAGATTGAGGACAGGTATCAACATTAACAGAATTAGAAAACAATTTTAAAATTCATATGAACCCAAAATATGGACCCAAATAAAGCTGTAATAATCAGAGCAAATATAAGCAAAAAGAATTGGCAGCCTCACAGTACCTGTGATAAACTGCTTTACTGGAATCCTGAAACTTTTTTTTTTTTTTTTTTTTTTTGGCCAGGGCTGGGTTTGAACCTGCCACTTCTGGCATATGGGGCAGGCGTCCTACTCCTTTGAGCCACTGGTGCCACCTGAATTCTGAAACTTTCGATACGCAGTAGTTTCTTTGCCATTTGTTTAAAAAAAAAACCCATTATGTTACCTTTTGGACAGAGAGTTATTTATAACCCTTAATGGTTTTTAAAAATTGTGAATAATAATTAATATAGAAGATGGAAAAGTCACCAAAACATAGCTGAGAAAATTATGAGAATGCAAACAGCTCTGTAAATATAACACAGTTCAAGAATTAGACCACTGTAGAAATAGACTTAGGTGACTATCTCGTAATCCTTTCCCCAATCACAAACCTATTTTGCACTAGCAATGCCTGCTGTTATTTTCATTTTTCTTTACAAATTTATTATCCAATATATGTTCCTAAGCAACATATTGCACTTTGGTCTGCATACAAAACTGGGCCACACAAAAATGGAATTCTTTCGTTATTTTGTTTTTCTTTTTTTCAAAATAACTTTCTTGTCTACAACTGTAGTTTATTCATTTTCTTTGCTATATACTACACCCTTGTACAAATACATCACTCTTTTCTCCATTTTACCAATGACAGATACGGAATCCCCCCACCCCACCAGTTTTTGTTATTACAAATATTGTTGCTATAAATAATCCCTTGCCTTTCTCTTGGTTCACCTGTGTTCTCATTTATGTTGTGTATATACCAGAAATTGAATTGTTGTGATGGGATATCCATGTTTTTAGGTTCAGTCTATAGTGACTTTTGTTTTTTTCAAATTAGTTTTACCAATTTCCAAGTTCAAGAGAAGTGCACGAGGTTCTTGCTACTCCACTTCCTTCGTTCTCTAATCTAACTTTCTTCCTATTTATTTTACTTTATTGTCGTAGAAAAACTTAACATAACATCCTGCCTTTTAATACATTTTTAACGTTACCTATGTTAATGCTGTTGAGGAGACTCAACGACTCCATTTTGCACCAGCTGACTCCCAATCTTGCACTTGGTTTAAAACTTTGCACCCACCCTGTCCCTTCCCTCCCATATGGTTACAGTGTCCTGAGCACGTACACCCCACAGGAGAAGAAAGATAAGTTTAGAGTAGCAAAACCTTGAAATCTCCCAGTCTGGAAGCAACACCTGCTCTCCGGCCCTTTTTGTGCACTTACCCCGCCCTATAGACTCTAATCTTGCAAGTTTCGCTTTTCTCCCCCGTGAAAGCACAAGTTAAAGACCCTGCTCTCCTGTGTCTCTGGGCCAAGAGCTTTGGGCGGGGCAGGCATGAACCCCTCTCTTGTTGCTGGCTAATAAAAGACCCTAAAACTCAATTGAACTCTGTGCCGGCATAATTCTCTATAATTCTACTCTCATTTGGGTACAACACTGTAATATAGTATAATTTTGTACAGCTGATCTTTATAGATTATTCTTTTTTCCCCTAGAACTTAATGTTCATTGATTTCCCTATTTCCCTTATCCCTGCCCTAGGAAACCTATTCAATTTGTTGGTGCTTTAAGTTTTATTATTCTGCAGTCATAATATAAGTGGAATTGTGCAGTATTTATCTTTCTATGACAGGCTTATTTCAGTTATTTTCTTCATGTTGTGTATTACAGAATATTCTTCCTTTTAAGGCTAAAAAGTCCATCATTGTATACATACACATTTATTTTTATTTTTATTTTTGCAGTTTGTGGTTAGGCCTGGATTTGAACCCACCACCTCCGGCATATGGGGCTGGCACCCTACTCCTTTGAGCCACAGGCACCACCCTACATACACATTTCTTCACACGTTTATCTGCTGATGGGCATTTATACTGCAGCCACATCTTGCCTGAAGCAGGAGTATTTAACAGATCTTCCACGTGCTGATTTCAATTCTTTTGGATAAATACCCAGAAGTGGATCATATAGTAGTGATATTTTTCAATCTTAAGTATTTTGAAGAACCTCTGTACTGTTTTCCATATCCCTGCACCATTTTTATGTTTTCCCCCAAAAAATATAAGGCTGTCAATTTCTCACATGTTCCCCAGTGCTTATCTTTTATTTTTTTTAATAGCAATCTGATCCTATTAAGAAATGAAGGAAAAGAATCTGACAAAATTCAACACTTTCAAGATAAAATCTCTTCAAATGTACAGCAGCATGACTATAGCTAATAATAATGTTTTGTATAATTGGGATTTCCTTAAATATTCTCACCAAACACACACACTGAAAAATTAGCTAAATAAGATGATAGTTGTGTGAATTACTTCAACTGTGGTAATTAATGACTTAAAAAGAAAAAATATAAATATACTATTTCAAAATAATTTTAAAAAAGAAAGAAAGAAACCAGCTTTGTTTTAATATTGCGTTACTTCTCAAGAATCATGAAGTATGATGTTCCCAACTGAACTTGGATGTTGGGTTAAGTTCACGTTAGAGCAGAGCTCATTACAGCCCACTACCTGTCCACACTTAAGTGGCTCAGAAAGATTAATGTTCCTCAGAGATTGAATAAAACTAGAACAGAACTAGCCTTTCCTTTTCAATTAATTGATAAAACTAAAGGATCTGTCAAAGTATAAGATACACCATCAGTCTTAAAAAGTCCTTCCTTATTACTGACAAATTAGTAGAAGGTCTACATCTCCTTTTTCAGTATATGAAAAGCAGTTAAAATCTCCCTTGAAATGGAAAATTAAAGAAAATCAAGATAATATAATTGTGATTCGCTGCCTTTAAAAATACCTTTACTCTGAAAGTAAAACACAAATGTCTGTATTTAATGAATGGAAAAATTATAATAATTTAATTTTAGATATCTAATAAGGTTTGATTATATTTTGAAAAGACCTGTCAATTAGCTCAGGTTTAATTTTCTATGGTGTCTATCCTATTAAGAATTTCTATCCTGTTCTAAGTTCCAAAATTATTTAATTTGTTTACTGTAATTATTGATCAAAACCATAAACTGAAACAAAATTTACATTTTGATTGTATTGGAAACCAGCAGAACCATAGATTCTTAAAGAACTTTTCATTTTCCTCAATTGAAACACTGAAAAGGAGAAACTGATGTGTCCAATATCAGAAGACAAATGACTTTTCACTTTTCTTTAACACAGAGACACCAAGATTGCTTTCTAAGATGCTTACATTTTATAAGATTTTGTTTACATGTCATGGCCTTTGAGCTTTATTTTTAAAATAGAAAGACAATTAGATGGAAGAAACATTCAGGATTTAGTTTGAATTGTCTACATATAAAATGTTGAGTTATCAAATCAGATCAGACATTTCTAGATAATAGGTTTATTTTTATACTATGAGTATATGAAACAATCTATTTCAAAGATGTTATATGTTTCCAAAGCACTTGACATTACTTAACAGATAACTTTCTAAAATTGCATTATATATATTCATCTATCCTTCCCCATTCCAAAATAAAATAAGGAATATTATAATAAGCTAGAAATAAAGTTTATCATCTTCCTAGGATCTAAATAAACCACTGGGTCTCTAACATAGTGCTTATGGAGAAATACAAAGTTCATCCACATTCATGTTAGCATGGGAGTCTTTTTAATTGACTATTACCGTTTTTAAGAGCCTCAATACAAGACATACAAGGTATACCAAACCTGTAACTTCCAAAGGATACAATGCTTATTTCTTAGTTGAACTTGACATGTGGTTTAGGGAAACAGGAGACAAGCTATGAGAGCACCCAGGGACCCAGTTTTATTTCTTTGTATTTTGCCCTTGTTTAGTAAGTTCAAGTTTGCTCAATACAACCACTTTCAAGTTATAGCCCACGTGAAGTTGGAAAGGCATTCAGTAGAAGCAATTATGTTCCTTTTAAGGATGTCCCATAGAAATTTGTACACTCACTTTCTCATTTAGAGAGAATTTAGTCATCTTGTCATAACGAGTTGCCAAATAGCCTGTAACATGTAGTGTCTAACTGTGCTATGTACAAGTTAAAGCATTCTATTATTAAAATGATAGAAATAAAAATTGCAGAAAGTTAACAATTTTTTTCACATGTGAGCTTTTGGCGATGTTAAACATATCTTTTTAAATTTTTTTATTGCTGATTCATAACAAACTTGAGGGTATTCTTTTCCTTTCTGTTCTTTAGTTTTCATTTCCTGTTGCTTAATTTTTTTTTGTTTGAATTTCTTTTACTTGTAGTTCCTAGAAAATTTAAATATACGTGTGTAAGTGTATGTATACACATGTATACTCACACACGCAAACATGAACAAGTTTTGACAACTGGGTAATAAAACTATTGTTTTAAATATGCTAATATTTCTCATAAATTTTCAATTCTTATAAAACTTTTAAGTTTTAGGACTTTTAAAGGCTTTTCACATCATATGCCAGTTTCAGTAAAAAAATAAGGAAATTCTCTTTGACGCATCATCTAGTTATCCATTATCACAAAGGCTGGGGGTTGTGCAAGAAAACTGCTCTGCTGAAGGGCTTCACATAGGAAGCAAGATGAGGGCCCAGAGGGAGATAAGGCTGCAATGGCAGGAGGCCTCATGGTTAAAGCCTCTCAATATCACCTTATGCCTTTGTACAGTTTTGATATCAGCAATTTCCAGTGTATTTTATTGCATATACCTATCAATCAAGATATTGACCCTATTTGACTCAAATCCATTTAATATGTATAATGGCTATACTGTCCATCTGGTGAATTACATGCCTTGTAAAGCATAGACTAAATAGAACTTAAAGACATAAAAGAACGAAAACAGTGCTTAAAATATTTATTTTACTTCACTGTTAAAGACGTTTATTCTCCAAAGGGTTGAGTTCTGACAGTTTTGCTTGTTTATCTCAGTAACCTGCTTTTGTAGAGAGCAGGTTAAAAATCCCCAACCGTCAGCCTTCTTAGCAACAAGTCCCTGCCTCCTTAATGTTAAGCATCCCAAAAAGACTCTCATATTTTCTTCTCTTGTTCCAACAACCAACCAACTATTCTCAGCACTTGCAGCTTTCTTAAAAATTCCTAAATATAAGGTCTGGTGCAGTGGTTCATGCCTGTAATCCAGCACCTGGGAGGCCAAGGTGGGTGGATCGCCTGAGCTCAGGAGTTCAAGATCAGCTTGAGCCAGAGTGAGACTCCACCTCTAAAAATGGCCAGTGTTGTGGTGGGTGCCTGTAGTCCAGCTACTCGGGAGGCTGAGACAAGAGAATTGCTTGAGCCCAAGAGTTTGAGGTTGCAGTGAGCTAGATGCCCGGGCATTCTACCAGGGGCAACAAAGTAACAACAACAACAACCACCACAGCAACAAAAACATATATATATATATATATTCCTGATGAGTATTTGCTCTGATAGAAACTTACTGAGTAAGAAATGCAGTTTCCATCTTTATCTCTGATATTTAAGTGGGGTTTACCATTCATTGAAAATTTCAAAAGTATTTGGAGTAAGTTTGTTTTTCTTTTTGTTTTTGCCATGTGATACAACAAGAAATAAGAATTATTTGTTATGCTAATATTACACAGCCACATTCTCAGTGCTTATATTCTGGTATTATTTTTATTTGCCAATCATGGGGATTGATTTAGTTAAGAAATTTTTAAAAATCTTCAAATTGACGTTAGCAAACATGAATAAATTTTGAGGACATAACTTAATTTTTCCCATTTTGAAACTCCCACTCATCTGTTAGGATAAATTAATTACCTAATTTCAGGATATTTTAAATAAGTAAAAAAAAAAATTTATATATTAAACATTATTACATCTTAGTATTTTTTTTTATCATTATACAAAAAATGTGAATCAAACTACTGACATTTTTGCCCATGAACCACCGGCAAACTTCTTCTTTCACGCTAAGGGAAGTTTCTGCCTGTTTATTAAGTATTTGCATGACATTCTGTCAGATTGCATATGCTAATGTTAGAATCCCAATATAATGCACAGTAATATACCAAATCTCTGACTTTTAAAGAATAGAATCTGTCTATTGTATTCTTGACTATCTATAATGAGTTACTCTCACACAGCTTTTACCTTAAATTGGAAATATCAAATCAGAATGTTAGCTGAAATACATTCCAAGATAATGAAAGCAATTCATTAACATTGAAAAGGTATAGCTTAAAATTAGCAGTGAATGGCAGATCATAAAGCAGCACATGTTTATATTATATGACAGGTTTAATCACAGTACCTCCCGCTCTCACAACACATGAGAAGGGAAGGCTTCTATTATTATAATAGATGCAGATAGTGCTTTCAAGGACTGATGACGTTTTTGATCTATGTATTTGCAGAGCCCAGTTCCAGGACTGCTGATGCAGTGAATCGTTCTTAGCGAAGTTGCTTTCTCCTCTTTTCCTTGGCTATCTGAGCCTCTAATCACCCATCAGAACAGAGTGATTTCAGTCACTTCTGGACCCTTGCATCTGTTCCAAAAGATATCATGCATAGCAAATTAGAGACCTCAAACACCAATTTGGCACAGTTGTTTGGGTCACAAGCTTTCATTTTAAGCATGTAATTGAAAAGCAATCTTTACCTGGCCAGAACAGAAATGAACTAAAATGTTCTGTGGCGTATTTGCTTATTTACAGACAGGACTCTGTTATCACTCAGGCTATTTATCTCATGGCCTTTGCTTGTGAAATAATTATATGCTTTATTTTGTCTCTAACCTTTCTACTTAGGGGAGGAAATCATAGAAGAAGTATAGCAGACTTTATTAAGATGTTGATTGCCTAAACGGTGTAAATAAGCCTGTATTCCTGCTCCAGGGAAGAAGGAAAGAAGGCAAGCATGCACAATTCTGTTGGGCACTCTACTCACCACCAAATTAAAAAGGAATTTTCCAAGTTGGCATGTCTCAAATCTCAATTTGGTTCACAGATTTCATTTTTAACAATTACACGGAAATGTGAAAAATCTAGTGGTGAAAAAAATTAAAGACCAACTTTTTCTTTTTGATAGATGAAATTCCCAATATATCCAGAACCACTTTACTATCAAATCTGTTACTCTTTCAAACGGCTTATTGATTGTTGATGGTTTCATTTCTCCATCAGAGCCTAACATGAAAACTTGTCTGTGGACTCAGGCCTTGATGTAAAATTTAATTTATCTCCTTTTCTGGCAATACATTTGTCAGTGGCATAGAAATTTTCCTGTCACTGAAACTAGTGAACCCTCTTAAATGCTTTGCTCACTAGAGGGTATAAAATTTTTGTTTTCTTCATCTTGATTGTTCAAGTCAACAAATGCTAATTTTAAAAACAAACAAAAAATAATGGCTTCAAGCAAATGCCTACATTTTGCACGGTTTAAATTGCTCCTCTTCCGCCATGGCTATTCTTTCACAATTTTTGAAGCTATGACTTTAAAGAAGTTACAGGAAAATAAACATTCCTAGGTGGTGTTAAGTAATGGTGTGAGCATGCATCTCCCACAAGAGCAGCAAAGCTCTGAGCTCGTGTCCTAGAAGATTATGAATTTCTCTGTATTTTATGCACCTAGTAGAGGTTCTAACATAATGCCCAGGATGGGGAAGAAGCAATTATTATCTATGACATTTTAAAATATGCAAGCTCCCCTCACGTTAATTATAGCTTAGTCCCTGTAACTCAGATGACGCTGTTAACTAAGGGAAAGAAGAACTTGAAGTGAAACAAATCAATTTCTGAAATAAGCTCAGTGGACCCAGATTTTATTAATTCACTAAACTCCAGGAAACTTCTCTACAAGTATGATTAATTTATTTAAATGGCACTTCACAAAGCACAGGCATTTGGTTAATGTTTTCCAAAGTGTTTCAAGGAATGCTTTATGAATTTTAAAATAACAGGTATTGTGTAATATGAAAAATTTCATTTGCTACCTGATTTTTCTTTTATTTGTATTTTTAATGTTCACTTTATGACCATAGAAACATGAAAATTAGAAGTTAGATGTTAAAAAATAAAGAGAATCTCTGTTCCCTCAAGTTTTAATTTTGTCATTTGTGTATAATACGATGAAATAAAGTTTTTCTTATACCACACCTAATATTTTGCTTTTCAAAAAAAAAATCTTTTAATATTACATATTGCTTGATTAAGAAAGTCTTGTCTTTGCTCTCCTTTCATTTCATTTTCAGAGTCATAGTTAAAACTAAGAATTATTAGGTCAGGCCCAGTGGTGGCTCATGCCTGTAATCTTAGCACTCTTGGGAGGTCAAGGTGGGAGGACTCCTTGAGCTCAGCTGTTTGAGAATAGCCTGAGCAAAGAAGGAGACACTGTCTCTACTAAAAATAGAAATATTAGCCTGTTTTTGGCATTGTGGCAGTCGCCTATTGTCCCAGCTACTTGAGAAGCTGAGGCAGGAGGATTATTTGAGCCCAGGAGTTCGTGGTTACTATTAGTTAGTTGAC
>CAUYRH010103680.1:0-56917 GCA_963574655.1 Perodicticus potto
TATTGAATCATATCTGTGTACAATAATTCAGTCATGGGGTACAGTGTACGGGCTTCAGATACAATCAGAGATATTTTCATCAACCTGATTGCGATAACATTCAAGAGACTTTCTCATTACTTTGTGAGAACAATTTTGAAATTATCGTATGTAGTTGGATGATAGGATTTCTCTATGAGAAAATTGATAAGCCTAATGAGTAATATTTCTCAAAGGAGAAATTTTCGCTCTAAACAAAAATTTTTGCCAGATAAATGTGTACATAATGGAATCGAAGTTCTTAAGGGTATAGTGGAATCTAGACCCTTTCTTGGTTCTAACAACTAAATTTGTCTATTGGTGGACATAGAAGTATTTATCTATCATCTCAGACAACAGATCAGATGAGCTTTAAGTTTAATCCCAAATTAAATTTATAAAATTATGATTCCATCACTGAACCAGTGTTTCTGGAGCTCCCAGTATGGACAACTCTCCTAGGAAATCAGTTTATAAAGTAAGGAGTTCTTATTTTCGAATCAGAAAATCAGACATTCCTTTCCCACCTGATTATTTAGATATGTGTCTTTCTTTGAGAGATGTTAGTACTGAGAGTGTTTGGAGCATGAGCACACACATACACGCACTTAGAAAAAGAAAAGACAACAAAGAAAGCTCAAGGACAACTATTAATTTAATCTAATATGTTCTTTGCAGAAAATTAAAGTAGTTGCATTTTCAAAAGAGTCTCAAGATTTCATAAAATAAATTATCAGGACAAATGATAATTGAAACAGAGATCACAGAAAACACAAAAGTTAAGGTAAGGAAAGATTGTTCCTTATGACTTAAGAATATGTATAACATGTTTGGAATCATCTTTCCAAACGTTTTTCATTCTCTGGCATACTTTAAAAACAAGTATGGAGGGAGCATTAAATGTTCCCTTGAACTTTCCATTAACAAATATGCAGCATAATGTAATCC
This sequence comes from Perodicticus potto, assembly GCA_963574655.1. NCBI lineage: Eukaryota > Metazoa > Chordata > Mammalia > Primates > Lorisidae > Perodicticus > Perodicticus potto. Next base: position 967 of record CAUYRH010103680.1, read on the forward strand.
AAATTTCCTATGAGTTTGAACATGATGACATGAAATTTGAAATTTCACATATAATTATTTCACATACAATATATGATATATGTGAAGTCATATATGCATATAAATTATAAAGATGACTACCAGTATCTACCAACAATACCTGTACATTAGCTTCTTGAAAAGACTCAGAACTCAATATGCATTAGTTTCCAAGGGTCTGTCAAAATGTTCCACAGTGAGTGCAAATGTAAAGACATAACTGCACAGGGACAAGAACTGACCTGCTTGTCATGCTATGACCTGCTTGCTTTTACTGCTATGGCCCCTGCCTAAGGCTGGGAGTCCTCAGATCTGCAATGCTCGGTCACTTGTTGCCTCTCCCTGTTCTGAGCTGAACCATTCATCCTTTGACTACTGCTCCCGCTCCACCAGTGACAGAGGGTGGCTCCCTGCTCACGGCGTGTGGTGGACACCTTCACTGCTTTGTGCTACCCTGATCTAGCTTCCATTTCTGGGCATGCTCTGGCATGACTTGATTCCACTTCAGTGGTAGATAGTTTCTCCTGTTCTGTTCTGCTGTTCTCAGCCAGTTCTCCCTTGAGCCCATGAGATCCCGAAGCTGCGTGGAGATCATGGAGTTGGAAAAAAGTCCCTTTCTCTCTGTAAGATCAGAGCATTGTTTTGGCGTGTGGCAGAATTTAGTAAACCCACATCCTAGGCTAGGAAGAGAGAAGCCTAAAAAGCATACTTTTAAGTATATTGTAGAGAAGCCTAAAATTATACTTTTTTTAGTATACTTTAAAGTTTCTGTCTTTGGTGTATAGATATGCATGCCAACCCCTGGCCCAGCATCAGATTTTACAAGAGCCACTGTGAACTGTACTCAGAATCTCCATCCCTTCTGACAAGTCAAACTCAGGATTCCAGAATACTTGTTACTCTAAGAATATATCTCTCTTGGGAAGATTTTCACTTTCTGTGCAAATAGCTGCTTTTAAGTTCTGTCTTATTAGTATTCCCCAAAATGCTCAGTCGGGTCTGAATGTCCAGGAGTAATCACAATATAGATACACCCTGTGAGGCAGGACATGGGAATATTTTTTGGCAGAAGCTGTGGTATTTGGAAATCATTACTCCAGTATGCGAATTTCCTTTCAGAAAAAATCTATAGTTCATACATAAAGCTAGAAAGAAAGAAATGTTTCATGTTATGAGAAAATAAAGTAACTAGGATTGACTATGTAAAATGACCTGAATCATTTCTTCCCTGTCTAGCATATCTGCAGTGTTTTGACACTCGTTTCTATAACAAGCACTAATCGAGCAAAGAAGACCCTGTCCCTTACCCCTGGTGACCCCTGCGTACTCTTTGGGAAGATCATTTTGGAATCGGCGACTTCCTTCACCATGTGTGAATGATTCATGGCACGAAGCAGGAATGTGATCTTCAGTTAAGTGATTTTCCTACTGTAAAATCTGAACATATTGCATCTTAACAACACCTTTGTTTAAGTCAGCACAGCTTGTATTCATTACTGGGAGATTTTATGAGTAAAAGCTTAGTTTAGATCCATCCAGAACCTGTAATTCATACACAAGGTTATTATTTTTGCAGATCCACTGCTGGCCTTTTTGGACATCAACACATCAAAGGCACAAACAGGACACTGGACCTCATACAGTTTGCAGATGTGGGTGTCTAAGAAGAGGGAGTGGAAATTAGACAGTGTCATATTCTCGTTTCACGCAGGGACATGCTGAGCAGGATGCGTTGCTTCCCGATGCACTGATCACGTCTTCCCACATTGTATGGAGGAGGTTTGACCAATATCCTGGTTTCTCTAAAATTCTTGCCAAAGAGCTCCGTTTCTTGTTCCCTGAATAAACTTGCTAAGGACTTGGAGTCCTCTTCCCCATCTGTGACTGTGCCATCATGATGTACCCTTGACATCTGCACCCACGTTCTTAACTTTTCTCTCCCCACTGCTTACCACACAGTTTCTGGGCTAAGATAACAACAAATGGTCCACATCTGCTTGTGGTCAACCCTTGAGAAAAAGTATCAATGGCATGATACTTCCCATAGCCATGTGGGCTGCTCCCAAGCACTCTTGTTCATTTCTCCATCCCAGGCAATAGAAGGATGTGTGCCCTGACATCTTAGAGACTAGGCCCGACCCTGTGTTTTCACCGTGTCCAATGAGATGCTAGTGGAGATGACACGTGTCATTTCTGGACAGAAAGTTGAAGAAGTTATGTGCTTTGCCATATTCCCGTTTTTGTGTCTCAGCCACTTGAGATCACATGTTGAGAAGGGGGTTTCATCAGTCTGGAACATGAAGGACTATGATGAGCAGAGTCCCCGTGCTAACCTTCACGGCCTGTGCAAGGAGAGTGAAAAAATAAACTTGTGTATGTAAAGCTGCTGGGATTTGAGAGTGTTTGTTCGTGCAGTGGCCTCTCCTGACTAGTATACTCACTGATGTAAATCAGAAAGCTAGAAAGTTTCTTGGCATGTGATCCCATTAAATTTATAATCGGTTATTGAAATCTTCTGTGGATAAGGAACAGCACTAGGTATTTATTTGAAATGCAGATAGAGAAATTAGCAAGATTCACTCTTTTCTCTCAAGATGCTCAGAATTGATTCCCAGGAGAATTTTAGCCTTACTAGCATGGTTCATGTCACATTATTCTGTGTAATTCTGTGCTACATGAGGAAGAAATAAGTATGAGGATGGTCAAGGGGTGAAATATCTACTGTGTGTGTATGTGCTGTGTGTGATGGTGGGGAGCAAGGTGGTTTTGCAGCAGCAAATTTCCTATGTGCAAATCATAGCAACTGCAAATTCAAACAGCCCAATATCCAAAGACGTATAAATCAAAGAAACAAGATGGGATGTGGTAGAAGATATTGCTAGAGATTAGTTATCTACCTAGGCTACACGAGGCCGGCAGAGATTACTAATGGAAGCAATGACGCTGAGGGTACATAGGCGAGCCTCTCAGTTGCTTCCATCTGTAATATAAGAGTTTAATGCAATTGAAAGTATAGAAAGGGCTCTGGCAGGAGAACCAGAGATGCAGCAAAGACAATTGCAAGCATTTGCCATATAAAAGGTAGGGGTTAGAGAGAAACCCTGCAGAAATACTCCATGTAGGAGAAAAGCAAAGCCCAAATGGACAGTGGTCATTGAACCAAATTTCCACACCACAGGACAATAATGTAAAGAGCAGAGATCCTATGCTGGTGCTGCCGTTTTCCTGTTGTGCAAATCTGAACCTATTACATAGCTTTTACGTGTTTTAATTCTTTAATGCTTTAACACCTTAATCTGTACGATTGGAATAATTTAATTCAGTGTCTTGTAACGTGAGCATTAAATGAGTAAATCTCTATAAAGTATATAAGATAGTGATGGGCATATGATAATACTTAGCAAAAGCAAGCCAGCATTTTTATTATGGACATCATTCTGTGGTTATTTCTTCCCTGGACTTCTAAGAAGGGAGTGTATTGGTTCACAGAATTTAGGTGATTTCATTAAAACAACATGTAAAATAACAACAAAGCCAGGCTGATTTGGTTGAACTGATATGCATTCTTAAGCCTGATAATTTAAGAAGTATTTTTTCTTTATTTGCTTTAGTGTCTAGTTTCATTATCTTGGTTATATTAAAGTATATACTTAGCTTTCCTGAGAGGACTTTAGCAATTCAAAGAGGAAAGAAAACCTTTTAGTAATGCCCTTGACAGAATTTACTTGTTCCAATTTTTATTCATTCCTCTTTATTCATTCATAACGCTTTTTTTATTCATTCAGTTCAACTTGGTTAAAATTCTTTCCCCTTCTTCCCACTTAACTTCCCTAAAATGCACTTGCTATTAAACCTATTTTGTAAATGTGATACATCGATACGGGTTTCCTTCACATTTTGATGATGCTGACACTAGCAAATGCTAAAAGGAAGTTGAAACTGTCAGGGTTTTATGTGACTTTGATAACAGGTATTTTTAAGGCTTCCTTTGCTATATAATTTGAGCAGGAGTACATCTTTTTTTTTCACAATGCATAAAATAACTTTTCTATAATGTTAAGAAAAAGAGTCAGTGATTGGAAAGATTAAGCAGACACCCTGGCTCCAAGAAATGAAGATATCAGAAAAATGAAATGTATAATGTCGATTTAGCCAAGGGTATTTCAGAGCTCATGTGTGGTTTAGTCAATGATTATTTGGGTATAATGAGGCCAGGCTGGAAGTGAGACATTCTGGTAAACAATGAAGAAGTATTTTAAAATATTCTTTGCTCTCTTAAGGATTGTGAAAAGGAAAGTGACACCTAAATGTTTGCATTTATTTATTCTAAAGTCGTACTGCAGAAGATTATTATTTGGAGGAAGAAGGGATTCTTGTAAAAGGAGGCAGATGGGTAGACGATTATTAAGATTGGGTAGAAGCTAATTTGTGCAATAAGAGACACAGTAATATATAACAGTGACACATTTATGAAAATTTGTTATTCCTTTTATGCCTATCCTCTCTCTTTTACAATATTAGGCATGCACTTTTGTTTATGTGCCTATTTAAAATGCTTGTGTTTATTTACATGAGTCCTCCCCCTCTCCTACAATTTTCTAAAGATCCACTTAAATGTGTCGCATGCCTGTGAATTATACCCCAAGTGTGACAGACGATGACTATTTGGAGGATGCCAAGTAGCAGTTGCCCTAGCAACAATAACCAGGGGCTGCATCTTAGAACTTCTGCCTCCTCTCTTCCCCATCATTTTCCCTGTTTTGCGAGCTAGATAACATGGTTACCAGAATTCACTGAAACTGGTTCCCATTCCTCCTGCATAATGAAAGAGGGAAAACTAGACTCGTCTGCCTTTTGCTTACTATCAGCGGAAATTATGCATATTTCTGCCGTGGAGACTGAACAGAGAGGGACCCTGGCAAGGGAAAAGAGCTGTGTTCCTATAATCCTGATAAATACTAGATGGTGGAGAATTGTCGGAACTGTGACTGCACCACTTATGGGGAATGAAAAAATTGATTGTTGAATTTTCCGCTTGTACACTAGAAGGACAGTGTCTAAATTGCAGTGCGAGATGCTGTGTTCTGTGAAAAGAAAGTTATGCTCTGTTTTATTGAATCTGATGTAGCAGATTTAATTTTGCTTTCTTAAACAAAGAAAACCTAATAAATGAGATTGTAATCTAAATAGTGAGAAGTTTCTAGTGAGATAGAAACCTTCTTTTACTTACCTATGACTTTATTGACATTTACATTGACCCCTGTCTCCAATAAATATTCAGACTAAACCAGAGAATGAGGTTAGGGGAAATTTGTTTGCTAAAAAAAGCAGAATAGGTTTCTTTCTTTTTTTTTTTTTTTTGAGACAGAGCCTCAAGCTGTCACCCTGGACAGAGTGTTGTGGCATCACAGCTCACAGCAACCTCCAATTCCTGGGCCCAAGCGAGTCTCTTGCCTCCGCCTCCCAGGTAGCTGGGACTACAGGCGCCCACCACAACACTAGGCCATTTTTTGGTTGCAGCTGCCATTGTTGTTTGGCGGCCCGGGCTGGATTTGAACCCGCCAGCTCAGGTGTATGTGGCTTGCGCCTTAGCCCGTTGAGCCACAGGCGCCCAGCCAAAAAAAAGCAGAATAGGTTTCAATAAAGCAAATAAACTTCAGCTTCAGGGACCCTTTCTTGAAATGGCTCCTTCTACAGCCCTGCACCTGAATTTCCACTTGAAAATTTAGTATTTTTATCCTTAAGCTTCCCACACAATTATGTTAGTTTTAAGCACTACAGATTCTGGATTACTGCCTGAAGAGAAGGTGAGACGTGAATGACTTACGTGATTGCTTCTTGCTGCTGTTGTCTCATGACATTCAGATTTCTAACCTTGCAGCTTTGTTGTGAATAGTCAGGTCTAGTTTTTTTTCCTCTTCTTTCAGGGGATCTTTTAGACCCTCCATCAATCCCAGACTTGCCCATATTCACACAATAGTGAGAAAGAATGTGTAAGTTTGTATGCTTCATTGTACTTTCAAAATCATTTAATACAATTGTGAGTAGGAAATGAAATGGTAGATAATAGAAAAAATGAGACAGATGGAGTTATTTTAAAATAGTTAATTTATTTGTGAACATCATTATTTGGAGCCTATTCTGTGTGATTTCTAAGAGACACGTCACATATGTGGAAGATGGGTAGAGGAAGTTTTTGTAAAATCTAAACAATAAAAATAATTTAATAGGGATTAAATGCAGGTTTCTAAATTCTTTACGATTATGGATACATTATAGTTGTATGTTTATGAGGTGCATGTGATGTTTTGATACAGGCATACGATGTGAACTAATCAAAGCAAGGTAACTGGGGTGTCCATCAGTTATTATTCTTTGTGTTTGGAACGTTCCAATTTCATTGCAGTTCCACTCTTTGGAATTGACATGAAAAATAGTAGTTTTAAAGTATACCCTAAACTTTAAGTTGTTGATAATATTCACTTTGTTATGCTATCACATAACAAAGATATATATATATGAAATATATTTTAAATATAATTAGATAGATATTTTGCACCCATTAATCACCTCCACTTTATCCACACTCCCCCCTGCTGTCCTTCTCAGCCTCTAGTAACCATCATTCTATTCTCTGTCTCCATAGGATCAATTGTTTTCAATATTTAACTCCCACATGTGAATGGGAATATGTGAGATTTGTCTTCCTATGTTTGGCTTATTCAATTAACAGAATGTTCGCCAGTTCCATTGATGTTGTTGCAAAAGGCAGGATGTCTTTCCTTTTCTGGTTGTATAATATTCCATTGTATACATGTGTCACCATTTCTTTATCCATTCATCCATTGATGGAATATCTAGGCTTTGTGAATAGTGGTACAGTAAACATGGGAGTGCTGACATCTTTTTGATAAACTAAATTCCCCCCCTTTGGATACATTTCTAGCAGGGGGATTTCTGGGTCATACAGTGGTTCTATTTTCAGGTTTTGAAGAACCTCCTTACTTTTCTCTATGGTGGTTGCAGTAATTCAAATTCCCGTCAACAGCATAGGTGAGGGTTTCTGGGTCATACGGTGGTTCTATTTGCAGGTTTTGAAGAACCTCCTTACTTTTCTTTATAGTGGTTTATAATTCAAGTTCCCATCAACAGCACAGGTGAGTTCTCCTTTCTCCACTTCCTCGCCGGCCTTTCTCACTGCCTGTCTTTTTGATAAAAGCCATTTGACCTGGGAAGAGATGACATTGTATTGTAGTTTTGATTTGTATTTCTCTGATAACTGGTGACATTGGGTATTTTTTTGTATAGTTACCCGTTTGTATATCTTCTTTTGAGAAATGCCTATTCAGATCTTTTGTCCATTTTTAAATCAGAATACTTGATTTTTTTCCTATCAAGTTGCTGAAGCTTCTTATATAATCTAGTTATTAATCCCTTGCTAGATGAATAGTTTGCAAATATTTTCTCCCATTCCTTGAGTTGTTTCTTCCTTTTTTTGATTGTTTTCTCAGCTTGATGGGATCCAATTTGTCCAATTTTGCTTTGGTTGTCTGTGCTTGTGGGGTAGTACTCAAAATACTTGGGACCCAAGACCAATGGCCTAAAGCATTTCCTTGATGTTTTCTTTTACTAGTTTCATAGTTTCAGGTTATAGACTTAAGTCTTTGATACATTTCCACTTTATTTTTGTATATGGTGAGAAAGAAGGATCTAGTTTCATTCTTCTGCATATAGATATCAAGTTTTCCAGCACCTTTTATTGAAGAGATGGTCCTTTCCTCACTGTAAGTTCTAGGCAATTTTGTCAAAGATAAGTTCATTATGAATATGTGAATTCATTTCTGGGTTCTCTATTTTATTTCAGTGGTCTCTGTGTCTGTTTTTATGCCAGTGCCATGCTGTTTTGGTTACTACAGCTGTGTAGTATAATTTGAAGGCAGGTAATGTGCTACCTCCAGTTTTGTGCTTATTGCTCAGAATGGTTTTGGCTATTCTGGGTCTTTTGTGGTTCTATATAAATTCTAGGATTTGTTTTTCTATTTCTATGAAGAATGTCATTGGTGTTTTTATGGGGATTTAATGCAGGTTTCTTTAGAATTCCTTTACCATAACCTTCAAATAAATAGCATTCATCACATCTATGCCAATGGTCTTCATAGGATATACCCCACAATAGTTTAGGGTTTACATAAAATGAATTGTATTTTACAAATAAGATCCTGGAAATATTTAGTAATTATTTAAACTCAATACTTCATAGTAACTCTGGAAAAGTTTTGAAAGGCATAGTATTAAGTACATGTGTTTGTGACCCCATTCTTACGATGTTTCCCTTGGAAGAATGGTTTGCAGTAGTTTTAATTGCTACTTCTTCTATATTTTTGAAGTTGAGACTTTTTCATATGTTCTAGGACATTAATTTTTTTAACATTTTTGTCACCTTCCTTGCACTCAGTATAATCTGCAGTATTTTACTCATTTGTGTCCTAGGTCACAATTTTCTCTTTTGTTATTGTGTATCCTTCGTAACGGTTAATGCTTGGCTTTCTCGCTCATCACTGACTCATCAGTTTCCTGCACAATAGCTTCCTTACTAGACTTTCAGCAAATATTTGTTGAACAAATGACTCAGGGCAGTAATGTGAGTCCAGCAGGAGGTGTCTAGTGTACTGTCCATGATTCTGTGCCCAGTTACTTCGGCATCTCCTGAAACAGTTGTTTAGCTGTTTAGATTCTTTTTGAAAGCTTTCTTAGCTATTCAAAATGGAATTGAGAAGTGCAGTACTTGAAAAGTCTCATACTTAATATTTTAGAATATGATTTTCTTATGGTTTCTCTAAAGTGTCTAAATTACAATCACAGTTAAATTTTGTATAAGGAAGGGAGTTCTCTAATGCCAATTTTTGTTTAACTTAATTTTTCAGCACTATCACAGAAAGGGAAGTAGGGAGAAAATAAATACATTTGTTTATGGACCTTTGTATTCAGCACTGCAAAACTTTTCTGTTAAAAAATACACAAAATTTGGTGCATTGAGTTAGTCATTGGATGAGAAAGTATAGTTTTCAGAAATGGAAATTATTTTAAACGTAACTATCGAAGCATTGAGCTAAAACCATAAAATATCCTTAACTTAAAACTCAGCTTTCCACAGGAAGCATTATACCATATGTAAATTCTTTCAGTAGTTATGAATACATAACAGTTGTTGAAATGTTAGGTAGCTTTGTAGTGCATCTGAGAGACTAATTTTAAAAAAATGAATAAATATTACTATATTTTGAGGCAGAATTCAAGCAATAGTGTTTAGGTTGTTTCTTGGTTAAGCATTAAATTTTGTTGTGTAAAGCTTTCTTGTGGTTTCAGAGGCTAGCTAGTCCTGCTAGTCATATTAAATTATTAGAAGCCTAGAAAAAAGTCTCTGTTTTCCTCAGCGGTGCATCAGAACTACAAATGTAAACATGTCTCAGAGTTTACTCTATGGTAAGTGTTTGAGATGACAGGGTTAAAGGCTCTGCCGATGATCTAAAACTCCAGCTTCATTCCGGGCAGTGCCAGACATTTGAGATGTTGTCATGTTAACTGATTTTGGGATTTGCATTAAGAAAACTAAAGAAAGGAGGTTGAATATTTAGGTAGTCAGAAGAGAAGAGTCTCAGATTCCAGGGAAAGTTAGAAGAGCTTTGAAATACAAAAAGAGAAGACATAGCTAAGAGATTCCAGGAGATGTGCTACTTTATAACAAATTTTTAATTCCTTTTCTTCATTGTAATACTTCAATGCAATACTTAAAATTTCAGGTGAGTTTGTCAAACCAATGCAATTTCAAATGAACTGTTGCAGGGGAGCTGACATATGGGTATATATCCAGGTCTTGGCGCTGAAATTGCCTTGACAGTATAGGCTCTACAAAGAGAACGAATGATGGGACGGGCAGGGACAATTGCTGAAGAAGCTCAGCTCTGTAGTCAAATCTGGGAAATGACAATGAAACCCTAAAAGTGTAAGTACAGCTCACGTTTTGTGAACCTCAGAAACAGCAGAGATGGGATCTGGCTTTCCGGTATTCATGGAGGTGAGACTTGGATTTTAGTTAAAGGACAAAGAGTAAACTCAGAAGACTGGACAAGTTGAAGAAGGATCAAATGTAACTTAAAGACACACTGACAGATTTTGTTACAAGTCCACAGTGTATTTCAAGAGTGGTTCTTGGGTGGCACCTGTGGCTCAGTGAGTAGGGCACCGGCCCCATATGCTGGAGGTGGTGGGTTCAAACCCAGCCTCTGCCAAAAAAAAAAAAAAAAAGAGTGGTTCTTGTCTTATAGTTCAGGGTTTACATATGTACTCTCAGAAAGACTGCTGTATTTTCATGTGCATTAGTATCTTCTTCCTAACTAGATCATGAAAGCCTTGAAAAATTGGGATTAAGTCTTATAAATCATGGTTATCTCTAATAATATCTACCATGGTGCTGAGCCGTATTGTGGTGCTCACCATATATTTATGAAAGGAACACTTTGTGATACATTTTTTTTTAGGACTACAAAGGCTACGGTGTGAAGTGATTGTAATCACACGAAATGGGATCTTACATGTGTTACATTTCTTTTCCTTTTGGAATATGGATTTTTCACTTCTGATTTCACTATTATTTTTTTCTTTCATTACTATAGTCACTATCAGTGTTTTGTGCCTCTTCAATAGCCTCTGATTCTCAGGGTTCCTTATAAAGAATGTAAAGGTAACTTTGAATTAAATTCTTTTCTACAATCTAAAACAAAATGCGTAATTAGTCTGCATCACAAATCTATACTCATGTGTTAAGTATAATTCATGAATGCTTAAGTCCACATACGCCAACTGACTGTCCAGCTTTTCACAAACATGAAGTGCAAACATGGCTTGATGCGCTGAGTGGGATTGTGACCAGCCAATTTTAATCTGACAAAAATAACTAAATCTTCCTTTTTCTCCAAAGTGTTTGCTTCTCAGAGTTTTATGGATACATCTAACTTGTTTCTTAGGACCAGGTAATCCTGAAGATTAATAAGTGTCAGGAACAGCAGTGAACAAATAACTTGTATTTCATTTCCTGTATGGAGTGGGAAGGGGCTATAGGGAAGACAGAGAAAGAAGACAGTTGGTCGCTTACTTCTTGTGCACAGAATCTTTCCACTTATGAGAATACTGGGTTGATCAGACCACAGCCTGCTCCAGTCCATGAGGAGAGAGAACAAACCACACCAAGATGGGCATGCCATTTGCTTTTCCAGTCATCTTCAGGAATAATATATGATACTTTCAATCAAGCTGGGAATTTCTGGTAGCTAAAATATAATTTCAGATAGCGAGTTTCCAGGATTGGTAGCTGAAGGAAAGCTCTATTCAAAAAAAAAAAGTTGTAAATAAGATGGGAGGGGATAAGTTTCTGTGCTGTTGCTTCTGCTTATTCACAGCACGTTTCCTGAGATTGTGCAGCTGACACTCGGCAGACTTTTAGTTTTTGTTCAGGTCTGGTTTTGATCTGTAGTGTTCAGGGATGAGCAATTCCTTTCAAGTTATTTGCAAACCTTGTCAAAGCCTGATTGCAGCATGACATTGATGACAGACTGATTATTACTTGTCTCAAAAAGCAGTGTAGGAACATATTGGCTTTCATGCAAACATCCAGCTTGTCATTAGCGTACAGTGCAAATGGCAGTGGTTTCTAACTGGAATCCTGGAAGCATAGGCAAAAGAAGGGGTTTCTGTTTCTACTGGTCCTGGAAAAATTTCAGTAAAATTTTAGTGATAATTTTTGTCAAGTTCAATTCCCACAACATCAACACAAATGATCTTTCTTTGATGTTCTATAGGTCATCTTGAGAGACATTTATTCCAGTAAGTTAGACAAAGAATGAAAAAGACATACAAAATATTATTAAAATATAAATAACTCTTTTTCCAAGAACTCAGTAAAGCTTAGAAGTGAGTTCATTTGCAAACTTCTGCTTACTTAGAAGCCCTGGGTGTTGATAATTTCTCAATAACTTGACCCAGATTCATCCAATTGAATAAATTAGCTACTTGGGAGGTGAATTAGACCTTGCATTAGGTACTTATGCTTTTCAAACCATAGGAACTTAATTGCATTAAAGAAGCAACGTGTAGTCTAAAACTCTTTCCATGAAGTAACAACTCTATGACTTCAATTTTATTTGAGAGCTATAAAAGTTAGCTCCATGTCTACTTGAAGCTTAAGAAAAAGTTACCGGCTGGCAGCTAGTGGCATCTAAGATCAAGATTTTATACTGCCTCTTTATCTGTGTTCCTTTGCTATTTCTTGCTTCTGTTTGTAGAAAGGTAAGGGAATAATCTCATTAGCAGAGCCACTTGTACAGAGAAGAAGCCCAACTTAATTTCTTTTAAAAAAAATATTAACTATATAAGGAGATGACTTGTTTAAAGTTAATGGGAACTTTTAACTGAAAAACTGTATATACATGGAAAATAATAAATCAACATAAAAAAATTGCATGTATGAGTATAGTAGGGACAAATGTTAAGAAAGAAATCAATAAATTGGCTAGGCATGATGGCTAATGTCCATACTTTTAGCACTCTGAAAGGCCGAGGTGGGAAGATTGCTTGAGCTCAAGACTAGTTTGAGCAAAAGCGAGACCCTGTCTTTAGTAAAAATAGGAAAATCAGCTTGGCGTGGGGTGGTGCATACCTGTAGTCTCAGCAATTTGGGAGGCTGAAGCAGGAGGATCACTTGAACTTAGGAGTTTGAGGTTGCTGTGAGCTAGGCTGATGCCAAGGCACTCTAGACTAAGTGACGGTGAGAGTCTGTCTCAAATTAAAAATAATCAATAAATAACATTTACAAATAAAGAAATAAGCCCCCCAATACTTATAAATAATTTTCATGAAAGCCATCAAAGTCCTCTACATTGCGCACAACAAAACTACTGAGAAAAAATTCTTTAATCCAAATAAATGGAGGGATATGCAATGTATTTGCATTGGAGAGTGCAATATTACGAAGTAAGTTCCTCCCAAAGTGATTTATAATGCAGTGTTTTCTAAATCAAAATAACAGAAAGATGTTTTTTCTTCTTCTCTTTAATGGGAGAGAAGTGATTGGCGTGCTAGCTCTCAAACACGGATGAAAATGCAGAAGACCCAGACTAGCAAGACAATCTTGAAAAGAACAAATCTGGATGTGTAATACAAACAGAGTCAAGTCATTATAAAGGTGTGGTGATTAAAACAGTGTGGTGTTGATGCAAAAGTAAATAAATAAGCCAGTAGAACAGAAAAGATATTCAGAAACGGACCCATATAAATGATCACTTGATTTATCGTAAAGATGTCACAGTTATTCCTTGTGAAAAAGATGACAGTTTTGATAAATGATTTCATCAATTGGATATCCATTTGAAAATAAATTAATCTGTAGTGACCTTACACTACTTCACAAAATTATTTTACAGTGGAGTTGTAGACATACATGTGGAAGCCCAGAGAATTACAGTTTTCTGTCAGAAATCATAGGCGAATGCTTTTATAGTGGCAGATTAGGAGGATTTCTTAAATTATGTTGTATAAATGAAAAGATCAATAAGTTAGATTTCATTTAAATAAGTTAATTCTATTAAGGAGGTATAGCTATAATAGTGGTGTATAGGGAAACTGCCAAATGGGAGAAGATAATTGAAAAAATGGAGATAGAAAAAAAAAAGAGTGACACATTTATATATAGAATTGTCTACTACATTTCCGCATTTATTCATATTTAAGATATATATAGAATTCCAATAAATAAATGAGAGAAAGAATAACTAACAATGGGAAATATGATTTAACAGTCACTTAACCAAACAAGATATTCAAAAGGGCAGTAGCTGTATGAGAACTTAGTTAAAATCATTAGTCATCAGCTAAATACAAATTAAAGCCACGTGAAATAACACATCTCAAGTAGAATGACTAAAATGTTAAAAGTTTAAAAATATCACATTTAAGGATATGAATGAAATAGATCTCTCAAAAATCATACAAATTCACCCTCTAACTCAATAGTCACTTTGTTGGAAAAGTGGCAATATCAACAAAAGCCAAACGTAGATATAAAACCAATTCTTGTCTGAGTTATATACACAATAGAAATGAGTGATTATGGCAACAAAAACATGCATAGAAAATTTCCCTAGTGACTTCACAATATCTGCAAACAGGAAACAACTCAATTATCCACAAGCAGAAGAATAAATCAAAACATTATATTTGTATCGGAGAATACTTAGCAGCAATGAGCAATAAGAATTACTTGCAGTGAACACTGATAGCACAGAAAGAAGTTACATAATAGAAGAGATCAGGAAGAAGAGTCAGAAAGAAATTTTAGAATCCTAAATTTTTCCTTGTTATTATCCTAATAATAAGGAGCAAAGTGATATTTTCTAACACTGATGGATCAGTAAAAAGAGGTAAGGTATAAGAATACTGTCTACAGTAACTATTAGAAAAGATTCCAAAAACTAATTACATGGCATTTTTATCCCTTTATATTTCTACTTCTAAACAATATGTATTTTATAAAATGTTTTACAATTAACATTTTAAACATACAAACATATTTTGTATTTGAGGCTGCTGAATGTGAATTAAAAGCTGCAGGACACCCATTTTGCTAATGTTGATATGTATACCACCGGAAAGCCATCACAAAAGGAGCCAAAGCCAAAATCTCTCCAAGTCAAGAATTTATAGAGGCCTTGACTGAACGCTTCTCACCTACCCGACTCAGTTAAAGACCATTTACACCAACACAAGCATATGCATTAGTCAGTGTGTGAGATTCAGAGGGGAGAACTTGGCAGAAAGACAAAAAAGAGTCTCCAAACTTCTTTGGAAAGTGTTTTGCCACTTATCCTAAAGCTATAACTCTGCCAACTGGAGTCAGTGGGCTATTATAAATTTATATATGCATTTAATCTGCCTGGAGAATTTTTTTACTTATATGGTACGTCAACATTTCAAAACAACCTTTTAAGATACAGAATCTTCCAAGAGGAAGGTTCTTTCTATGTGAGAGGCAGCTTTCCTTCTGAGGGACAGCAATGACTAGTTTGTTTGAGAACAAAACTGACAGTTGGGAAAGTCTTAAATATAATTCTGGCTTTTCTACTTCCTTAGGTTGGCCATACAGAATAAAAACGAACCTGTTAAGGAAGCGGAATTTTGGAGGAGTATATACACATATTAGAGAAGCATGAGAAACTCCAGGGTAACAAGAGTTGAGGAAATCCCTTGACCACTATTTGCGTTATCTTATTTGATTAGATTCAGACAGAAACAATTGGCGATTAAGCATATAGGTTTGATAAATCTTTGTGAAGCGAAATGAAAATATACCAAAGGATTCTGTTGAAAGCATATAGGAGTCTATTAAATTTATTTTGTTTTTCTAATCTGAAAAGAAAATTATTTTAAAATATAGCAAATGAGCGAGTTTTTTTATTACTGAAAATGAATGAAAACAATAAATGAAATAATTAAATAATATAATAACCTGGAAGTAAAGTTCTTATGGAAAGCCCATATTTGTTATAGAAGAGGACTCTTTGCCTTTAATAAGTCCTCTAAATAGATATTGTTCCCTATCGGGATATAACCTGTAGTCTCAGGATCTCAAAGAAATGCAGGCTACTGGCTGGAGACATATTCTACCAGTAATTCTTTATAGGTGAGTATTTGCATTCTGTTTAGTTTAACTTTATGCAAGAAAACAAAATTGAGCATAGAGCCTAAAAAATTCACCCCAAACTGTATCTGATGGAAAATGGAAGTAAAGCAAAGGACTCAACAGGAAGCCACTGGATTTTCGAGCAATTAAAGGGAGGACAAGGTGGGTAGATAGAGGTGCCAGTAGAAAGATTCCTATAGTAAGGAAACCCTAATTTTCTTTTCTTTCTTTTTTTTTTTTTTTTAGAGACAGAGTCTCACTTTGTCACTCTTGGTAGAGTGCTATGGTATCACAGCTCACAGCAACCTCCGACTCCTGGGCTCAGTCGATTCTCTTGCCTCAGCCTCCCGAGTAGCTGGGACTATAGGAGGAAACCTTAATTTTCAAATGGGCTCCATAAATCTTGGTTTGGTAACTACTGGAATTGTGAATTTGATTAATTTATTATAATAATTGTCATGGAATTAAGCTTCTCCAAAATAAAAGTCTAGTCTTGTAAGGGATGATAAAAAGTTCAATACTTAAGGCAAATATTTCAGGTAGGCTAAGACGCTAAATAGTAAATGAAAAATAATTGACATAATCACATATGGTTTTAAGGTCTACGCCTTAGAAAATATATAGCTATGATCATTTCACAAATCATGATATGAAACATTGTAACTCAACTCAGGACATGTATCTACTCAGAGAATCTTTATAACTTCTAGAAAATGAAAGTTTTTACAATTATGATGAGTAAGCATGTAGTAGACCTGATCATGTAAGAATAATTCCAAGATCTTTGTTATGACTCCTTTACTGTATTCATTGCAAAAGGATACAGTAGAACATTGAGAGTAGGTTTGAAATATTATCTGTGGGGTATTACATGACCTAAAATTCCTTGAGATATTTACATAGCAGCATTTCTCCTAGTCCAAGATTTTCAATGTCTATGTTTTTGAATATCTTTCAATCTCTAACTGTGATCTAACTACTAGGCCTCAGACCATACTTCTAACTATTTGCATCTGTACCTAGATTTCTCAGGTAAGTAACTTCAAACTGACAATGTTGACACTAGAGTCATTTATTCAAACCTGGCCCCACTCCTAAGTTCTCTATCTCAAGGACTGAGATTGCCATTTACTTCAGAAACTCCTTTTCTCTCAAATCATATTTCTCAATATATTCTGCCTAAACCTTCAAAGTTTACCCCTTGTCCTAATAATTAAATAAAAAGTTAAGATTAAACACTTCATTTACTTTAAAACTTTAAGAGACTTAAGTTCTTGATTGTGCATGAACACACACACTTATACGTACATACATATACACACAAACATACACCTATGCGTGTACCAGCGTACGTACACACACAGTATGTTTTGTGGAAGAAAAGGCACCAGAATGCCATTACCTAAACAAATTTCAAAAATTCTGGATTCGAGAAAGCTCTCAAGGAAAACTCTACCTTGAGAAGGAGAAAGGAATGCTTCATAGGGTTTTAGCAGGACAGATAGGCGAAGTTCCTCTAGTTACAGAGAATAGTTGGACAAGGTTAGAATTGTTCCTGGGGAGGAAGAAGTCAAAGTCATATGCACGAGGGGGAAAAAACCATCTATGAGGGACAATGACATATGAAGGTCACCCTGGAAAAGTCCCTTTGTTCTTCAGGGTGTGTCACAGTTTCCAGCAAAAAAAGGAATAATAAAAATAAAGAAAGAAATTATGTATAACTTCTACACTAAACCACAATTAACAAAGGCCTAGATTCTGCCTCTTTGTATTGTATTTCATTTCCACGACTCTTTGACATAAAATTTTCTGTGAATGAACCCTTACTAAAAAAGGTATGTTTGTATTTACATAAATATATTTAAGGTTTAAATATATCTCTTTTACATCAAAGAATCATGTTTAGAAAACATTTCCATAACCTGATTTTAAATAGAAGTGCCAAGAATAACATTTAAAAAGTGCATGCAGTAATGTATTTTTAATGATGTTTTACTGTTTGCTAACAAAGCCCTCTAATGTATGATTATTCCCTTCATTCTAGATTCACAAGTAGAGCACAATGGCCTAGATGGTTCCATGATTTTTTTTTTTAAAGGCATCTGAAAAATCTCACTCCCTCTAACATTTATTTAAAATATATTTCCGGTAAGGGTGAGTTAAAATTAAAGCCAAGTTGGTATATATCCAAGTTGGTAGATATCAAAAACAGACATCCGAACTAGAATAACAACATACATTAGGTTGAAACATTCACAGTGAGAAAAGGACAAACACGAATAATATAGAAACCTCTTGACACCCATTATCAATACTTCTGAGAAAAGGGCTTTCACCAAACACTGGGCTCTAGAAATGAATGAAGCGTTAATGTCTGAGTAGTAATAATGAAATGGGGAACAAGTTAAAAATGTTGACAGCTTAAATATCTTATAGAATGAATGACATCCTGAAATGTGTCTGACAGACGTCTTGGGAGATGAAAAATAAGAAAAAGAAAGCGTTAGATAGACTTGCCATTGTTTTTAGAGGAAAAAAAAATATAGTGAAGCAGCATATCTGGAATGTTAATATACAAAGCAGAAAGGAAAAAAGATTTAAGAGAACTAATGTTTTCTCTCAGTCCATTCTGCCTTCCGTTTCTGTTCTTTCTTAATCACTCCCTCTGAGGTGCTGTCTTCTAGTTAATATTCTTCTCTAAGCCTTTTACATTTGTGCCCTCAGGCACAGTCTTTGGACTGCCAATAGTCTTCAAAGATTTCTCTCTACTAGTTTCACCTGATAATGTTTAAAAAGTTCCGTATTTTCCAACACATGAGATTGAAATTTCTGTTGGGTGAGGAACATGAAGGCAAGGACTTCTTTGCATTAAGAGCCCTAAACTAACAGGGGAGTCTTTCACTCAATTTTGGCAAGAATATCATAAAAATGGTGAATTATTTATTCTCAGACCATCATAGCAGGAGGTACATAATATTATTTCTGTATGCGTTGATGGCTCTAACGTTGATAGAGACTTAGACTAAGTTGGTATAGGGAGGCAAAATTGCTCCTTTCTCCTCTTGGGGTTATTCTGCTGGGCCTGAGAATTAAACTGACACAAGACAGATGAATAGCAGAAAAGCATAGGATTTATTTAATGCAACTTTTACGTGACACAAAAGCCCCTCATAAGGCGACGAAGATCAAAAGAAGTGGCAAAACCTAAATGCTTTTATATTAGGTTGAAAAAGAGGCAATTATAGGAATGTAAATTATTACTATGGGGAGGCTAAAAGAAGACAAACATTGTTTTGAAAAGGTCTTTTTGTACGGCTTTCTTGGTCTGAACTTATTTTTTATGGTAGGAATGTTGCTTTGTTATGTTCCTTCTGCTATAGGGACAGCACTGGCCACATGGGGGTTTTATCTCTGCTTTAAGAGGAAGAAAAAGGGGAAGATTCCCTTCCAGGACCTGCTTTATTATTTTTTTCTTAATACCTCTAATTTAAAATAGCCCATATAGTAAAGTGGTGTATTGGGGGGTAGCATATTCTGCCACCCTTCAGTGGGTAATGTACCAGGTTTCTCCCTGGTAAAGTTATAGTTTTCTCTAAGAAATTAGAAGCAATTTGTGGGGAGAGTCTTCAATACACCAAGATACCCTCTCTTTCATCAACATTTTACCCACTATTTTAGAATCCATTGATTATGAATGATGGGTTATTAACTCTATCATGATATGTGTTTGTATTAGTTGGGATTCTACGATGAAGAAGTCTGTCTTTTTTCTTTCCTTTCTTCCCCCCCTTTCCCTTTTTTCCTTATTCAGAATAAACTCAGGGAGTCTCATTTTGTTCAATAAGTGATAAATGATAATCATTACATTTTTAAGCTTAAAAGAACCATGGCTGATCAATGGAGCCCCTCGAAGTCCTGTGTCTTTCTGATATTTTTAAGGACTTTCTTATTTTCTGGGCAAAAAGATTTCCTACCACCTTTTATTAGTGGTGTCCTGGAGTCCAGCCATCCTTGCCATTTCAAGTTCCAGAAAGTTCAGTTCTGTTGAATCATGTCTGTCTCCTTCCTCCTTAACTTTATGCTGGGTCCCAGCCAGGAGAATTATGAATCCTCCCTCTATGCCTTCATCAATATAAAATTATTTCCACTCAACCTAGCAGATTTATTAAAGAATCAGAAAGATTTTTGACAGCTTTTTAAATTTCCTTAGAAGATGTTGACTTTAGTCACTTCATGTTCTATCAATCTTTGCCATGGAAATTAAAGATTAGACAACCTTGCTCAAAATGACTTTCCCACTCCAAACCAATTAGAATCATTCTGTGATTATTCAGTAGATGATTTTGTTAAAGTATCCAGTCATGAAAGAGATAGGAGAGATGGGGGGGAAGGAAGGGAGGAAGGGAGATGGGGAGGAAGGAAGACAGGAGTGAATGAAGGAGGGAGGGAGGAAGGAGGGGGAGGAGGAATGATGGAAGGAAGGGACGGAGGGAAGTAAGGAGGGAGGAAGGATGGGAAGAGGGAAGAGAAGGAGGGAAGAAAGAAGGAAGGAAAGGAGGGAAGGAGAAGGAAGATTGTTTTCTTTATCACTAAAGTCCTAGAAGGACACTGGATTCAATTCAGATAGTTCACTTGAAAAGTTTTTAATAGAGCATGAGCGGAGAGAAGAGAGCAAACGGGAGCTGCTGAGACCCCTGCATCCTTAGCAATATTAGGGGGACTTAACTACTGAAAGGTCTAAGGGACACAGGAAAGACACAGAGTTATGGTGAACCACTGGAGGGAGGACCGCAGAGGAGGCTCTCTGATGGATGCATTTGTGGTAGCGGGACACGGCCACTGACATACGTGGCACTGAAGCAGGAAGGCACTGCCCTCTTCTCCTGCCGGTGCTCTCATTGCCCAAATCGAAATGAAGGTCAGCCTGCCAGAGAGCCAAGGTCATGCACTTCACAGCAGTCATCTCCGGGAACACAAAGAGACCGGAGAGGAGAGGAAGATAGGTGGTGTGGGCAAAGGAAGACGAGCTGGTGCAAACACTCAGATGTACGCAGCCCTCTTCGCTGCCCTGGGAGCTCAGTGTAATCTCATCTTCTGCAAGGTTGTAAACGCTGAGTTTTCTATGCTTAATGCCTTGAAAATGCACTTTCCGTTTAGTTCAAATGATTCTCCCCTACACATGTGATGTTATATTTCCTTTATTAGAAGGGGCTTGCACTTCTCTCCTGCTCTGGAAATATCCAATTTGTTATTCCACGGAGACAGTATGTCAGGTGCACATTTGGACGAGGCGGTCATAAACAAGTCTACATTCAGCTCACACAATCTAACCCTGTTAGCGGCTATCAGTTAGGGTATTTTCAAGGGGACTGAAGTTGATTATGTGAGAACAAAGAAGCAAAAGTCATACTACATAATAAAAATGGAAATGAGTGTAAATTCTCAATTCCGTCTCCTGAGCCAATGAACATAAAGTTCATGTTCTGCACATCTGTTTGCTGAGAGGGATCTCTGGTTATGTTAGGGTGAACTAAAATAACCCCTACGTAGGTTTGTGGGGTCATCCTCAAAACTGAAAACATATATCTAGGTCTCTCTGTGGGCGGATTTAGGGACATACTAGTTGGGGTTTTTATGCAGGTTGTGATTTTCTCATTTTTACAAGAACTGTAAAATTGCAGTGTTTTCCCATTATATTTTCCTTTTTGAGCTTGGCTAGCAAGCTGCACTGATCTAGTGCCAATATTACATCTATGAGATAGCTGAGGCCAAATGTCTGCATTTGAGAAAATTTAATTATAAAGAAAAGAAGAATTTATAAAAAGCCTGCTACTGCTAGAAATGTTTTCATTACATATATTTTCATCCAATTATGAGCCAAAGCAGCTTTCTCGTTTCTGATTCATTTTCTTTCTCTTTTCCTGAACTGTGTTGCTGATGTGTTTACAGCCTGGTACTGCAGCGCCGTGGCACCGGGAGACGAGGCAGCCGACGTGACCAGACACAAAGGTGATAAAGGCTCGTCTCATTTCAGTGTTCAACCAGAGTGGAATGCAAATAGCAAGCAGTGCATGACAAAAAGTAAATTAGATCTTTAAAATCCTTCTTTTGATAATCTTAGATGGTATTGGCAGCTCAGGTAAGGCTTTTCTACAAATATAGGATTTTTAGCTCAGCAAAATCCCCTTAAAATCCAGATAAGAGGTAATAAAACTTTGTCCCTTCATTGTAAATGACATTTCTTCCTTTTCCACCCTGCCTTTTAAACACACAAACTCCTATGTGCACCTGTGTTTTTCTAATGGCTTCTCCTTATTCCATCATTTAATTATACATTACACTCTCATAGCAAATGTTTTTGTGTAGCTACTGTTTTGAGACACTGACCTGGATGCTGGAAGTTCAAAGGTCAACAAGATACAATATGTGGAAGAAAAAAAAAAAAGATACAAAATGTGTTCTCTGGGTCATCTCAAGTTGCCTGGAGGAGGCATACCCAAAGACAAATAAAGATCTTGTGTAATACAGCAAAATGCTTTAATACAGATGCAAATCTAGTGCTTTCTGGAGCACCAGGAAGGGAGTGACTAGGTCTGTCTTTTGGAATTGAAGAGCGTGTCCAAAAACATACATCAGAACCAAATTATAAAAGATGAAATGGAAGGAATTAGTCAGAGAGAGAAACGCATTCTAGGCAAAAGAAACAAGTTGTTCAAATAAAGAGTCAGTCCTGTGATGAAGTCCAATCAAATCATTTTAAACCTTTTTGTTAATTTCAAGATGCCATAATAACTCCAAGAGTGCATAAAGTGTATAGCTCTTTACACTCTGTTGAGTTGAGGTCGCTAGAAGTTAAGGGCAAACATTACGTTATATACTGGGGTAGCCTTCTGCTTGAATTTTGGCCGATCCTTAAACCAGCTTAAGAGCTTTTGTGTTCTAATATCTGAAACACTGAGAATACTCCAAAAGAGGACTCATTTTGAGCTGATTAAATGGCCCAGCTTGTAGAGGTGTAGGACACCTGAGGGACTCTTGCAAAATGAATTAATTATGAATAAAGTTGTACCTTATGATTAGTGTAGTGTGATTAACACAGGCTTCAGAATCAGAACACGTTGGATACAAACCTCTCTCACATTTACTAGTTAGCGAGCCTGGGCAAGTTAACTAACTGCTCTGAATGTCAGTATTCTTCTCTGCAAGACAAACACAATGGGGTTTAGTAGCACTGTGGGGAGGACTGACAACACGGAAGGTCAGGCTTCTGGAATACCGACTCATAGCAGCTGCCTCATTAATGAGTAATGGGAAAATGATTCACAGAGTTGATTTATCCTAGTCACCAGGCAGGAAATAAAGGCAATAGTGTATTTACATGGTAAATGATCCATTCTGCTTTTTCAAGAAACTGTATTATCCTGCTGCCTTTCTAAAATAATATTTTGCAGCCCCCAATACTTCTGAGATGGCATTAGCATCAGTGCTCCGTACTCCACAGTTCTTGGGGAAGAAAGTAGGGAGTAGTGTGTTAAGTGTCAAGTGGATGGTCGAGCTAACAGAGAAAGGTGGACAAGGAGTTCACCTTTCAGGAGTTTGTGTTTTTTGCCATTCTATAACCTTCTTGCTCTGTGCTCGCCTTCAACAGAATGGGTTTCTAATAGGAGAACACACTGCTTTTGATATAGCGGCTCTTTAAACATTTATGTAGGATAGATTAAAATCAGGGTGGGAATTTTGTCTTTCTTTTTCCACTTGGAGCAGGTTTCTTTGTCTCCTGCAACCACACTCAAGCTGAGCAAGTCAGCAGCGGCAGAGCGAGATTTGTGATCTGAAGCTCGGGCTTGAAGTTGTTTACTGTTGAGTACGTTCAAGCACCATTGCATTTTCTTCTCTCTTTAACATGTTACTGGCAGTCGGATGGCTTAAAGCATCTCTGTCCAAATGGAATCTTTTTCTGCTTTGTTCTCTCTTCTCTCTGCCTCAGACACATGGCCACCTGGCATATGCTGTGCGTTCTCTGTGCAGAGACTGCCAGCAGGCAGACAAAGCCCGTGTGGACACGCATGGGCAGAGCAGCCATGGTGGCTGTGAATTCAGTCAAACCACTGGTCATTTGGTCAAGCTTTCAGATCAAATGGCTTCTTTGGCTGAATTAACTGTAGAAACAGTAGATCCTGTCTTCCAGAGACGCAGAAAAGAAGGGCAGTAATTCACACGTTTCCTTTCAATGCCCTGCATCACAGAAAGACAATTCCTTAACAACTTTGATATTTTAAAAATTCAAATTAGATAATTATTAGCCTAATGCTATCCAATTACTTTAGAATCTGCGGAGGAACGAGAGAAGGGTAAATCAACACAGTCAGTTTAAAAGACAATGCCCATATCTCCTTAGAAATTACAAGGATTTTTAGAAGGCTTTGTAACAGTTATTCTAGACATAACAGGCAGTTTTCAAGGTTAGTATATTCCAGAAGGTCATTTCTGTATATATCCTAATGAATTATAATGAATAGCATTTAGAAAGAAAAAAGGAACAAATGTGCAAATAAAAGTAGCTAATATAATTTTTAAGTGGTAGCCATACCTTTTTTTGCATTGCTTTTTTTCTCAAGGTGTTACTTTATGCAGATCACCTTGTTTTCCGCAAACAGAAAACATACAGAGGGCAGAAGAGATTCAATGTCTCATTGGTTTGCTAAATTTACATTTCACTATTTGAAAAAATACAGTATTTTTTTAAACTTTAAATGCGCAATTATTGCTGTTTTTGCTAAGAAAAAATTGTTGGCAAACGCTCTATGGCTCACTAAGTTTAGCATAAAATGGTGTATTTACTGGTACAATAAGACAGCGCTTCCTCAAGCTGGCACATTTTTTTCCATTTGCAGTAAGATTAAGCATGGGGGCCACCGGACTATAAGAACACATTGAAGCTATGTGAATAGTTGCAGGTCCTGAAAAGGTAGTGTATGGATTTGCTATGTGACCAACATTCATAAGATAAACGATAAACAGCATAAGTTAAATGTGAGCTATAGTCTTACTTCAATCTCCAGTTATGGTTAGATTCATTGAATATTGATTGATTGACCCAAAATAAACCACAGCCTCCCTTGAGTGATAGGGTTTCAAAAAGGGCAAAGAAGGCCCTACCTTTAGCAAAGTTACCTGCCTTATATAAGGGAAGCATATATGGTGCAAGACAATAGATAGAAGTTGCCCAGTCAGTGGGTTCTCTGACTCATACCTTATTGCCCAATTATGTAGGTTTTGTCTCCTAAAACTTTATATATTCTGAATTGCAATTATCCAAGTTCAGGTTGTCAAAAGTATTATTTATACTGTATCAATAGTCTCCTATCTAATTTCTTGTCCTAAAATTTGCCACGATATCAATGTCAATGTCTATAATTCTATCTATATTACAACTATAGCAAGAATCCTTTAATATATTCTACTTTTCCTAGAGAAAAAACAATTGTTCATGAACTTCCATAATGTATTCCTAAGCTAACTTTCTTATTTAATTTATTATAGTTCTTTTCCCTGACATAATATGTCTATATATGTATGTAAAGGCAACCATTTTTCAACATATCTATATTTTATTGCCTAGATGTAAAACATAAGCTGGATATTTATACCTCCAAGAATGTATTCTGAAGGTAATTCTTCTTTATTTATTAAAGCTTTTTCTCACCTTCACTCTCTATTTAAAGCGGTTACTTTTACACAGCAAATATTTTTTCAACTTCCTGTTACTAGTCATCACACCGAGCATTTTCTCCCTTCTATTTTCATGTTTGCAAATTCTATGCATTCTTCTGCATTTGGCTATAGTACAACATATGTCACGAAGTCTTTTATGATTTCCTTAGCTGATATACTTTCTCCTAGATATAAACATTAAAATTATTTTTTTTTCAAAAAACCAACTCCTTGTTTCATTAATTTTATGAATGACTCTTTTGTTTTCTTTTTTCATTTTTTTTTATAGTTTTTGGCCAGGGTTGGGTTTGAAACCGCCACCTCCGGCATATGGGGCTGGCGCCCTACTCCTTTGAGCCACAGGTGCTGCCCTGTGATTCTTTTGTTTTCAATTTCATTAATCTCTGATTTAATTTCGGATATTTCTTTCCTTCTGCTGGATTTATGTTTAGATTGTTCTTCTTTTCCCAGTTCCATAAGATGGCTTGTGAGTTTGTTGATGTGCTCTCTTTTTGTTTTTTGAATGTAGGCATCTAAAGTGATAAATTTTCCTCTCAGGACTTCTTTTGCTGTATCCCACAGGTTTTGGTAGCTTGTGTCTTCATTGTTGTTATGCTTAAGGAAGCTAATGATTTCCTCTTTTATTTCTTCTTGCATCCAACTGTCATTCAGCATAATTAATTTCCATCCCTTTGTGTGGGATTGAATGTTTTTTGTTGGAGTTGAGTTCAAATTGCAGCAACAACATAAATGAACAAATGGGACTTAAGTAAGCTGAAAAGCTTCTGTACAGTTAAGGAGACAACAACCAAAGCAAATAGACAACCTATACAATGGGAAAGGATATTTGCATATTTTGAATCAGACTAAAGCTTGATAACTAGGATCTATAGAGAACTCAAATTAATCCACATGAAAAAAGTCAACAACCTCATATATCAATGGGCAAGAGAGATGAATAGAACCTTTTCTAAAGAAGACAGATGAATGGCTAGCAATGCTAGCTCATCATCACTAATTATTAGAGAAATGCAAATCAAAACCACCCTGAGGTATCACCTAACCCCAGCGAGAATGGCCCATACCACAAAATCTCAAAACTGTAGATGCTGGTGTGGATGTGGAGAGAAAGAAACACTTTTCCACTGCTGGTGGGACTGCAAACTAATACAACCTTTCTGGAAGGAATTATGGAGAACTCTCAAAGAACTCAAGCTAGACCTCCCATTTGATCCTGCAATACCATTACTGGGCATCTACCCAGAAGGAAAAAAAATCCTTCCACCATAAAGACACTTGCACTAGAGTGTTTATTGCAGCTCAATTTACAATTGCTAAAATGTGGAAATAGCCTAAATGCCCACCAACCCAGGAATGGATTAACAAGCTGTGTATGTCATGGAATACTATTCAGGAACTAAAAAAGATGGAGACTTTACATCCTTTGTATTAATCTGGATGGAAGTGGAATACCTTATTCTTAGTAAAGCATCACAAGAATGGAGAGGCATGAATCCTTTGTACTCCATTTTGATATAAGGACAATTAATGACCTAGTAATGGTGGGGAGTGGGGGAAGGCGAGAGCCGAGAGAGAAGGAGTGGGGGTGGAGGAAAGGAAGAGCAGAGAGTGGGAACAAGGAGGTGGTGGGGGTATCTGTGTGTGACACACCTTTGGGGGACAAGCTACGATTATAAGAGGGACGTTACCTAACAAATGCAATCAGTGTAACCTGGTTCTTTGTGAACTTCCTGAAGATACAGATAACATGAGTTTTTTTCCATGTTCTTTTTTTTTGTTTTTTTTTTTGTTTTTTGTATTGTTGGGGATTCATTGATGGTACAAACTAGTGGTGAGACAGATATGATAACCAATACCATATCACGTTGAAAGGTGCTGAAAGTACAGAACAATGGGTGCTAGGATATAGATAAATGGCAATATTATTATCTGAGACATTATTAAATATATCACAGAAAAAATTGCTTGGACTGAGAATAAAGAGTGACCATGAGCTCGCAGTGAACTACATAGTACAGTGAGGTGGCATAAGGAATTCCACACAGAGGGAGGCATGCAAAGGCACATGCTTAAACACATTCGAGGAAAGCTAAATACCTCGGAGTGGCTGGAACTGACCTGGCATGGAAGGAAGTGATGAGAACTAAGACAGAAGAGGCAGTCAGGAGTGAGATGGCGGAGGGCTTCCCTTCCAAATGGGAGTTTGGAGATCAACTTGCAGGTTATTGATAAGGACTAGGATCATATGTTGATATTAAAAATGTCATTTGAGGAAGCTGTGGGATGAGAGGAACCAGTCAGTTATTTGGGGTTAGGGAGAAATGAGGTTAGCTGAAATTTTGGGGGGGGCAAGGATAGAGAGATAAAGGCAGATGAGAGTTTAGGACAGTTTTTGAATGCTCTATATTTAATTGCTTCAAATTCACTGCAAATACTGACAGCATTCTCTGCTTTATTATACTGATGGTAATTAATGTTGTATCATACTCAACAAATGTATTGTTACAATTATTTTAAAAATTTTTTAACGTTAGGAAGTTTTCTATGTACCTGTCTTGGGGGTGAGGAGGCCATTACTAAAACAGGAGCTGTGTGAGAAGGCACGGGCTTGGTATCAGGGAAATAAAGATGGCTCCAGATTGGGAGAGTTCAGTTTTCATCACTTATTCGGATGTTTGTCTGGTTTTCTTCTTTTTTTTTTTTTTAAATACAAATGATCCAATTTAATGTGGGTAAGGAATTTGAGCAGACGTTGTCTATAGAAAATATACAAATAGCCAATAAATATGTGAAAAGATGTTCAACATCACTGGCATCAGAAAAATGTGAATCAAAATCATAATGAGATATCACATCATATATGTTAGGATTGTTATAATCAAATGACAGATAATAAATGTCAGTTAGAATTTGGAGAAATTGGCATCCTCATTGTATACTACCAATGAGAATATAAAATACTACAGTCTCTGTGGAAAGCAATTTGATGGTTTCTCAAAAGGTTAAACATGGATTTACCATATGATCCAGCAATTTGACTCCTAGACATATTCCCAAGAATTATAAAAACCCGTGTCCACACAAATTCTTGTACATAAATGTTCATAATATTATTATTCCCAACAACAGTATAAAAAGTACCAATGCCCATCAAATAAAATGTAGCATATCCATAAAATGTAACATTATTCGTCTGTACAAAAGAATGAAGTACTGATACATACCTGGATTTACTCTGAAAATATTATATTAGGTGAAAGAAGACATTCACAAAGACTATAGATTACAAGAATCCATTTATATGAAATGTTCAAATAGGACAATATGTAGAGGCAGAAAGAATGTTTGTGGTTTTCTAGAGTTGTGTGGATTGGGAGGTAATGGGCAGTGCCTGCTTATGGTTCTGGAGTTTCTGTTTCGGGTGATGAAAATATTCTAAAATTAATTGTTCTGTTGGCTGTACAACTTTGTGACTATGCTATAACCTATCAAATTGTAAAGTTCTATTACCTCGGCTCAGACTATTAGGTTCTTCAGGACAGAATCTATGGCTTTTTCTTCTATGTATTTACACTGCACATAATTCAGAATATTACACTTAGCAGTTTAATAAAGAATGAATAGATTTGGAAGAAAGTTATGTATGTCTCAAAAACTGTTCTGGTCTGGCTATTTTAAGGTAGCTCAAGTTCAAAGCACTCTACAACATCAGGGCAAAGAGGGTTCAAATATTTATTTTCTTCTGCTTTAGGATTTTTTGATGAACTCAATGGCTTACATAAATATACTGCAGATAAACTGTATTTTCTTTCTGCAACATGAAATCTCAGAAGGTCTTTGCTAACCTGTGTGTGCTGTGAAATAAAAATAGTTGGTTGGTTGTCAGTGATAATTTTACTAATCCAGTTCATTAATTTCTGGATCCAAGATCCTGATAAGTATTAAGTAATTTTAAATGATAAAAAAATTAATGTAGCAATTTCTCAAAGTTTATGTTACACTGAAAACACCAAAGTGCCTAAGTTTAAATTCAAATTGGTTTGAAAATATGAGTCACAAAAATCTCTCATATTAATAACATTTGGGCAACAAAACTGGGCAATTTTCATTTGAAATGATAATATTCTACTACATTTTAGAGTGGAAAATAATAAAGCATTAAGAGTATTCCAGCATAACATTTTTTTCAGTTTCATTTATGAATTTAATATATTTAATATTTTTAAGCTCAGTTCCATTTTCTTATGTTTGTTTCTGATCTTCCATGGAAAATGACTGACTTTATTTCTTATATCAACTCCAATACAATTTTAATAGCACTGTAAAATAGTATTTTATTTTCAGTTATTTCTCAGGAATGAAAACAATAGTTTTGAGTTGGCAGTTGGAGGGACTTCAGTTTCCAAAAAAAAAACAAAAACAAAAACCAACTAATCCAAATTATGATGTTAAAGCATTTTTTTTACAAAGCTGTTTATCCAAATAAAGATATTTTGTAGTTCAATTTTACGTCCTGTCTAAAAGCTGAAAGCAAGAAAAAATATATATACTTGCATGATTGAACAAATTGAGGCACTTTTTTTTTAGTTTTTGAGAATCTTACATCTAACTTGAGTGAAGGACAATTTGTTAAATCATTATTGCGATATTGCATTTTTTGCAGACTTTGCAGAAGTTTCCCTCTTTTGTCTGAGCAGCCTTTTTTTTTGGAATTAGTTTTAATAACATTATTTCTCATTATCCTAGTTTGGATATAGTTGTAATTGGTTTTTACACAGGAATAGCATAGTCATTTAACACAATAAAAAGAGGAGAGTCGACAAAAATAAAGAGAATATTTAGATGTAATTTACATATCATTGATGTACTACATTTAAACACAAATTCTGTAATGGAAAATTAATAAAGAAATAGGAGTAAGAAAATCAAAATAAGTGTTACCAACGATAATTGAGAATAACAGGGACAGAATTTCTCCAAGTGCAGCCACCCAAACTTCTGTTGGCTCATGAGATAAAGCAGCTGTTTCAGACCTACAAAGAAGTGAGATAGAGTTTTATTGCCCTGACTTGATCTTGTTTTTATTAACACGATCCTTCTCTGGCTAAAACATTTTCTGCTGCTCTGATTTTAGGGAGTTATACAGTTTCATAAAAGATACTGATTTTCAAAAATCACAAAATGCACATTTTTATGTATGAGGAAAAAGGATAATATATAAACTCCCATACAGGAGGACTATGTGAGGCCATTTGTTTAGGGAATGCTGATTTTGACTGCAGGTCAAGATTTGCAATAGTTGTATTGTTTCTTAGATGAGAAAACCATCGTTTCTGGAAAGTCCCTGTGGAAAACAAAAATGTGCCTTAGACTAATGAGAAACGCACTGAGATGTTTTCCCAAAATGGCATGGCCACCAGGCGTGTTTCACATGTCCAGGGGAAATATGGAGATTGTGCTAAACGTTGTAATCTTGCTCTCAAGGAGCTTCATCCAATCAGCATTACGAGACAAAGATGATTCATAAAAGCCACAGTCATCCTTCCCTTGCTGTTGAGGGGAAAAAATCTGTGCATCTAATGCCTCTTGGATAGGAGTGCAAAGATACTGTTATTATGTTTCGTGACATGCAAATATTTTCATTGTATAAATGGTAGGTTTTCATACTTGGGGCATTGACTTACTTGAGGAAGGGCCGCTAGCCTGGTGGGCCAGAAAAACTTCTCCTGCTTTGCCTGTTTTCTCTTTATTGCTCATTTACAACAATGCAGAAGAATTCAGAATTCATTACCTTCCAAGAGGGCTCCACCTCCCCTGCACTTCATCTCCTTCCTATCTTGGGTTAGTCAATTGAGAACCGTATTTGAGCACAAAAAATGCACAGAGCCCTGGTTATGTGTGGAAGTTACTGAGCAAATCAGTGAGGTATCCTCTTCATAAAATGCAGAAGATTCGGGAGGCGACTGTCAGAGTAGCATAACTCATGTTACATCATGAATTGCCAGAAAACACTAAGGAAAGAAATATTTCACCCACAGCTTGAATTGAGCTTAATTTTACAACATGCAGAACATTTCTTGGGGTTTATCCAGTGTCTGTATCACAATCTGCAAAATAATAAAAAGATATTTTTGTAGATTTATATTAAATATGTATTAAAATATGTTTATGATTTTATTATTTCTATGATGTCTAAAAGGATAGTTTGGTATAATTATTTTAGAGAATTTTGCTATTGTCATTTTGTTCTCAATGCCTTTGCAAGGATGAGATTTCTTGATTTCTCTAATATTTATTCCTTACATGACCTGAATTACATAATTTTCGAATGGGGCAAGTAGTTATTTATTATTTGTGCGTTTCAGGAAAGCAGAGGACAGAAG
Organism: Perodicticus potto; assembly: GCA_963574655.1. Lineage (NCBI taxonomy): Eukaryota > Metazoa > Chordata > Mammalia > Primates > Lorisidae > Perodicticus > Perodicticus potto. The sequence goes on from CAUYRH010103680.1 coordinate 32,833, forward strand.
TGCTGATAAAAAGGTTGAATAATGGCTTCACTCCAAAACTATTTTCCTAGGCTACAGTTTGGTGAACACTGTATGAAATCGTGGACCTACAGAATATTAAAGGAGGAAGAAACTTGAAGATTGCCTAATCCAACCCCATCATTTTTATAGATCAAGAAACTAAGCTCAGAAGCTTAAACGGCTCATGCATGACTGTAGGCAAGTTAGTAACTGAGCCTGAACCAAGACGCACGTCTACTGACTTGTGATTCAATTTGTTTCCTCAAATCACGCTAGCTCTCCATTTTAACTTTTTAATTTTTTGGAAAAGGTGCTGTAATCACATGGTTCAGAATGTATATAAAGGAAGAGAATAAAAAGCTTAATTTTTAATCTTTGTGTCTTTTTTTTTTTTAAATTTCAGATTAATGTGAGGGTACGAATGATTCGGTTACGTGGGTCGTGTTTCTTAGGCAGAGTTCAAGTTGCAGTTGAGGCCTTCATCCAGGGGGTGTACCCTTACATGTACCCATTAGGGGAGAATATACCAACCCCTATTTCTCGCTTGAATTTAGTGTGGGCTTTTCATGGTTTATTTGTTGGTTTCGTATCAGTATTGAGTATGATGGATACTTGCTTTTCCATTCTTGTGATGCTTTGCTAAGAAGAATGTGCTTCTTGTCTCTTTTAACTACTTCCCATCTCCCCTCTCTCAACACTATTTTAGCCAGTTACTCCAATGGCATGTTGAGCTCAAAAAAGCGCTCTCCCATGGAGGCTTCCTCTGCACACCCTGCCTGAAAGGGAAACTCATGCTCTCAGCACTCTCTATCCTGTTTTCCTATTTAATTTCTCCACCAAACTGGTCACCTTCTACCCTACTGTATATTTTGTGTTTTCTCACTTACTGTTTGTTTTTCACCCATTAAAATGCAAGATAAGCTACATGGAGGAAGGAGTATTTGTCTATTTTTTAGAGCTTAGTGGTGCTTAGTGGGAGCTTAACATTTGTTAGATTGAGTTAAATCAAGTAACCATTTTAACTGCTAGCATGGTTACTCCTTAAATATTCTCTAATTCCAGTTTCTGAATAAGGGCATTATGCTGTTTAGCTAATAAATATTGATCACTGTTAGACATCTTCCTTGAGAATTATAACTTGTGTAAATGTATAAAGTTCCCCTCTTGTACCATGACTACTTCCTGGCTGTCCTGCACTGCTGAGCTCAAGGGATCCTCCCACCTTGGCCTCCCAGAGTGCTAGGATTATAGGTCTGAACCACTGAGCCTGGCCCTCTTGCTCCCTTTTGATTTGCATTCATGTTGTGTATTCTTTTATTTTCACATCGTCCTATGTTTTCTGGGGTTTGTTTTTTTTTCCATTTTCACTATGTGTTCTCTTTGATTGTGGTGTGTGTATTAAGGTGATGTGTGCATGTTTGCACACATACATGTGTACACAGGTATTTAATGTTTAAGGTTTAAGGATATTTGTTAATTTTTTCTATTGCTCTAATCATAACCTTAACACTCTTATTTTTTGACTAATTTTATAATAATAAAATCCACACATTTTTCTTTTTCTCTTTCTCTCTCTTTTAATATTTGATTATCTTTATTACTCTTTACCTTTGTACTGTTAAATATGAGTAAATTTATGTCACCTGATCTTCCATATTCAAATGACATATTTATCTTTTAGGTATTATATATGAGACAATTAATAAAAGCTGCTGTACATGTATTTTTTTCTTCCTTCCCCAATGAATTTTTGTATTGTCCCTAATATAAGAGATTGAAAAACTGATGAGAAAGTAAATGATTATACAAATATGAGGAACGGGTGACCAATGTGTATTGGTTTCCTGTTGTTTCTATAGCAAATTGTCACAAACTTAGTGACTTAAAATAACTCCAATTTATTACGTTACATTTTGGGAAGTCAGATGTCAAAACTCAGTCTCACTAGTATAAGCTCAAGATATTAGCAGACTTTCTGTCTGCATGAATTTGATTCCTTTATTCCACATGAATGGAATCATACTGTATTTGTCCTTTTGTAATCTTTCATGAATTTTTAAATGTATTTAAAAATACATTTATCCTTTAAATGTATTTAAAAATACATTCATCCTTTAAATGTATTTTTCTTTTTTTTTTTTTTTGGCTGGGGCTGGGTTTGAACCCACCACCTCTGGCATATGGTGCTCGCGCCCTACTCCTTTGAGCCACAGGTGCCACCCAATATATTTTTTGTTTTGTTTTTTCTTCACCAGGGTCATGAATTATGCTTATGTTTGGGGTACCATCACTTAATTTAGCTAACATTTTAAGTTATTTTAAAGTCTTTATCTTTTCTTTTTTACTTTTCTATTCTCTATCTCCTCACTATATTTTTCATAGCAACAACCTTTACTTGTGGTTTTCATGTTTTCCTGTATTCCTGCAATAATATTTTTTCACTTTTGTTCTGAAGTAAGGCAGCTCATATTTCAGCTCACATATTATGTTTCCTTAACATCTTTTATCTGATTATTTGTATTTCTAGTCCAATACTAGAGAGGCTCTCATTTCATGAGCTAGTTTTTCTCAATGTATACTGAAATATTGATTGACAATTTCAAAGGCATCATGACAATGTTTTTACTCTGTGGCGGCATTATGCTTCATTTTGTATATTATCTTTGTATGGATGCTATCTCAAACTCTCGTATTATTCATTCATCATTGAATTGGGATTTTTCGGGACAATCTATTTGTAAGAAGTTTCTTCAGGGCTGCATTTTATAGAGTATCTTCTAGGTTTCAAAATAAAAATTTTATTTTCTCTGCTAGCAAATATCTCTCTAGGCAGCCTCTTGTAAAAACATCTCTTCTGGGAGATATTTTTTGCCTAACTCTCCCACCTCTACTTTCTTCATCCAAACCACTTTGGATAGACATCCAGGACAGATTTGTCATCACTACTGCTCATACCATTTCCCATTCTTGTTAATGCAAAGAGGACAAATACTTTCAAAATTCACAGTGAGCTACTCACCTTCAGCAAATATACGTTTTTGCTGGTGCTTTTTGAAATATGCCAGCACTGAGAAATTTTCTAACTCTCATATTGCTCCCTGCACTTTTTTCCCCACGTAGCTCCTGTTCGATACAGACATTTCCATTCTGTTTTCTAGTTTCCCTGAAAATGCAGCTAGAGAGGTCTTTATTATCCATGTTCCTTTTGCATTATTGCTAGGAGAGGAAAGGGAAAGATGCTGAATTATGTGAGGAAATTCCCTTCGTAGTTTCTTACCTGAGCTCTAAAAAGTAATATGAGTTTCAACATGAGGAATAAATAACCCTCATGTCATGTTATATACTATTTGAGGTTAGATTCCATGACATTACCTAGAGGGTGCTTCATGCATCACTTCTTATATTTATGTTTGTACTTATCTTTTCATTTATCTCCCCATGTCCCCCAGAGTCCTCACACAATATCTGTTGCATAATAAAGGCTTAACCAAGGTTTGTGGGAATCTAATGGATGAATTAATAGCACATATACATATCAGAATGATGGTGTACATTTCGTCTCCTCATCTTGGACATTCTCTGCCTACTCAAGAATATTTTGGCTACTCGATTAACTCAACTGAATCAGTAACACTTTATCTGCCAAATTATTTATAATTGATTTTTGTTTAAATTGTAGGACTTTAATTCTATGCTTTTAAATTTCAGTTTAATATAAGGGTACACACAATTAGGTTACATTGTCTGCATTTGTTAGGTAAAGTCCAAGTTGCTGTTGAGCCCTTCACCCAGGAGGTGTACTGTATACCCCAATATTGTACCCAATAAGTGAGAGCTTACCACATCTGCCCCTCATTCCCCATTCTTGAATTTAAATGTGTTTTTCTCTTGTGTGGGCATGTAGTTTTTCATCTACTAGTTTTATATTAATATTGAGTACGTTGGATGCATGATTTTTCATTCTTGTGATACGTTACTTTGGAGGATGCTCTCCAAATCCTTCCAGGTCAATACAAATGCCATAAAGAAAGATAGAAACTTCACATCTTTTGTATTTACTGGGTAGGGCAATCATTTTGAATGACTATTGATAGACTACATATGTTGACAGCAATAGTGCTGACATATAAGGATAACCTCTGTGTACTGTCTCATCATATATATATATAATTTTATATGCAGAATAAATAAAACAATGGTATAGCAAATGTCTCTATCTGGATTAGAGAGCACAGTTATTTGAATCTATTTGTTCTCTTTCACTTGGCTCAATAGTATAAAGGAGCTGATCAATAAAGAATTAAAGCTCTTTGGTATTTTCTTAGTAGAAGACACAATATATCCTTTTTGTAGATTTTCCCCAAGCAATAAAATAGTTGTTTATTTTTAACTTTTTAGCTTTGTTGTTCTATCTTTATGTAACGTTCAAACTGAGATGATATCACAGAGGCAATTTGTATAATTACAAAGAATTTTTTAATCTCTGGATTTATACTGATATGTAATCTTCTCAAGATGAAAAAAAAGCCTTTGGTTAGTATGCTGGTTAAGATGATGTCAATTTTCAATTATAATCCAGTCTAGAGTATCCCTACTGAGCATGAATACTGTATTTTGTATTAATTATCTTAATTTAATTGCTTTTTTATTAATCTTAATACTCAACAAATGGGATCATATCTGCAATGAATTTTTAAAGAAGCTTTGTAGAGGTTTATCGTTAGATCCCCTTGAGTTTTATTACAACAAATATGAACTATAAAAGAAATTTACGTTCTTTGCATTTATATATTCAAAAAATGTTTCAATTCCCATTTCTTAAGAATGAAAATGCTTTATTGGTGAAAGCTATGAATATCATTATTAAACACAACTACTGATACCTGTATGTGTTATGCCTAGAACATTTACAATGTGAAATATAAAGATATTATTCAAGATCTTTTTAAGTAAGAAAAAATACAGTATTTCCTCATACCTCATTTTGCCATATTGAGATTGTATGTGAATATATAGACACAAACATATATCTATATCTGTTTCCATCTATAGTATGTATCTGAGGTCTATAAATAATATTTTCCAGTTGATGGGTAAGTAGTTCATATGTTTTGGCAGAAACTCCATGACTTTCTTATATTTGTATTCCAAAAGATGCTTACCAGAATTTGTATATGTCTATACATTTAATATTGATTGTCACTTTAAAAAGTTTAGAATCAAAGAGAATTTAAATATTCCCATTAATCCACATTAAGATCATTAAGATCACTCTTCATTACCGTGGTAGGCAGCCTCTAACACTTCCCCACCCCTGTAATCCCTGCGTCAGTTATTTCCAGCCTTCCATAATCTCCTCTCCCCCTGAGTGGGCTGGATGTACTGATTTACCTTTGATAAATAGAATACTGCACGTCCCTCATTAGGTTTTCTCTCTCATCACTCATGTAGAGCGAAGCAAGCTTCCATGTTGTCAGTAGCCCTACGGGGAGGCCCATGATGAAAAAAAAGTTCCTCGATTCAAACAGGCTACAAGGAATTAAAGTTTTTTGATAATCACCCAAAGAGCTTGGAAGCAAAACTTTGAGCTCCAGTTGAGTTTTGAGATTCAACTTGTAGTTTAATAGCCAACCACCTAAGAAACCTTAAACCATAGGCACTTCCTGACCCCCAGAAACTATGAAATAATAAGTGTTTGTTTTTTAAAGCCACAAAGTTTTGGCAGTGATTTGTTAACACAGCAATAGACAGCTCATACAACTGCCAATAACCCTACCTCCCTAAACCAGGTAATTTCTCTGATGTAAGATTACTAGCTAGCTCTTCAGAGGCTAGATTTTCAGGTACAAGTGTTTCTTCACAAATGTAATATTAAATGGAATCATTTATTCTAAACATTCATAATATAAAAATGCATTTTGTTTGATAAAGTTTGGAAGTTAATAAAATGGAGGGAGTTTGCATTTTAGCATTTGAGATTATTACAAGCTATTTTGTAAGAATATCTATTATTTTTACTTAATGGGCAGCTGGTTTTAAAACTGTATCTAGAACAGTTCAACTACATCTTCAAGTTAATCTTTTAAAAATTTAAAAATATTAGGGAGCATACATGTTTCGTTCACATACTTTGTTTTCATCTTCAAGTTGATCTTTTAAAAATTTAAGAATATTAGGGAGCATACATGTTTCGTTCACATACTTTGTTTTTGTACAGATCGAGTCAAAATTATGCACATAAATGTGCCCTTCACCCAGATAATGTGACAGTACCCAATAACTGTGAATTTACCCATCCCTTTTTCCTTCTTCCCCTCAGCTTTTCACTGAATTTTCTCTCATATATGAACTCAAGTGGTGAGGACAATTAGTTCCAATTTGGTATTGAATATATGTGTTTGTTTCTCCATCATGTGATGTTTCACTTAGAAGAATGATTTCCAGTTCCCTCCAGGTGTACAAAAGGATATTAAATTGTCCTTTTTTTTTTTTTTAAATGGCTGAGAGTATGTTGTTATCAGTTCTGTCAAAAATCACATGAGGATGTGAGGATGATTTCATGTCTGAGTTCTCTGTTCTGATCCATATGCCTATGTCCCTCCCTAGTTTTGTGCTGGTTCCACTCTAAAACATTCTCTCCACATGGTAAGAAGTTCCACTTCAAACTGAAAGGATGGACACTTTCATTGACACACTCTATGATTCCTCAGAGTTTCTCATAGTTGGATGAATGAAGGAAGGACGAGTAAAAGGAAGAAAGAGAAAAAGGAAGGAAGGGAAGGAAGAAGGGAGGGAGGAAGACTCTTTCTTACAAACTACAAAGTTCTGCCTCCCTGGATCCTGCCTATATGAGCATCCTGTTCTCTAGGCTCACAGCCCTCCATCCCCAAATGTCTTGTTTTAGTTTATTTTGTGGATAATTTCTCTGCACACATTCTTCCCCCTACGTGAAATCCTTTTTCAAGTGACACCCATTCTTTCTTTTAGGTTTAAATTATTACTTCCTCTGTCAAGTCTTCATAATTGCCAAGTGGTGTCAAATCCCCTTTACTTATACTCAAAATAATGTGATCTCTTTACATAGCAGCTATCCTAGTTTGTGACAATGCAAATTGGTCACTGAGCTGTTTTTTAAGACATTTACCTTTCTCCCTATACTTATTGTAAACTTCTTCAAGGAAGAGAGTAGGTCTGTTTTATTTCTGTTGTTCAAAATTATACCTTTGGCTTCTAGAATGTTTCTGGCACACAGTAGGCTTTCAAGAAATATTTGCGATGGAAAAAAATATCTATGAATAAATTATGTTATTTAATGTTGAAAGCTAATACCAATAATCTGCTGAGGACAGACTCAGGGGTATTTATTAGGGCAAGAACCAGAACTACACCTTATGACAACATATGTTAATAAACTAAAAATACTCAACAAAAAACTTTACCTTCAGAAATATCTTATGACTTTTAAAATGTTTCTCTATCAAGCAATCAATGGTAATAAAAAAAATGTATATTTACAAAATAACAGAACTTTTTTGTTCTTTATTGGAAAACATATAAACACAGTCAAAAGAGCACAACATCAGCATCAATGATCATCAATATTACACCAAAATCACTGTGTCTATCTGTCTACTTTCGTTAGTAGGATATTTTAAAGAAAATCTCAAAAGGAATGTTATTTTATTCCTAAATATTTTAGTATGTTTCTTTAGAATAACAACCATGATGACATTATCACATCTAAAAAAATTACTCAATAAGCAGGCAATATCCCATAGCCAGTCTATATTCATATTTCTCTCTTGTCTAAATTTCTTTTTACACGTGTTTTTCTTAACTCAAGCTCCAAACATCATCTGCTCATTGTATTTGGTCATAGATATAGGAATGTCTTAAAAAATAAATATATGACATATAATATTTATACTTCACAATGGATTTCATAACTTATGTCTTCATACCAGATGAAAGATGGTTATAAATTTTTAAAACACCTCTCATGAAGAAGTAGGACCTATGCCCTTTCCCCTTGAATATGCTTTGACAAGTTAAAGATGATAGAAATGATGGTATGACAGTTTTGGGGGGGGCCTGGTCTTGAGAAATTGGAAGCTTCCATATTTTGTCTCTTGGACAAAAGAGAACATTGGAACATTCTCCTTACAAACCATAAGCTACTATCTAAGAAATCTGAGTATCCTGAGTGTACCATCATGGAGAGGCCACAGAGAGTTGAGCTAATGTTAAGAGTCCCAGCTGAACTCAGTTTTCCACTCATCCCACCAAGACACCAGATACGGGAGTGAAGCTATCTTGGACCTTTCAGACAAACCCATCTGCCAGCTGAGTAACACTGGTGACCTTCGGCAACATCATGTGTTTTGGAAGAATTGCCAAGCTGAGCAATGATCTTACTACATCATTGACATTGTGTAATACAATGCTTACTGGTTTAAACTGCAAAGTTTTGGGGTAATTTATAAGTAACAATAGCTAGCAAGAGCCTAACAGTAAATATGCTTTTCATAGAACTGCCCTGAAACTCCTAATACTTCTTAAAAGTAGGTCATAATTCACCTAAAATTAATCAAACCCAAGCATATTGTCATTTAGATCTGCCATTGTTTTCCCATTTGGAAAATTTTCCAAAGCCTTATTGTGCAGAGCATGGATATCTAGGTTAGTGAACCCTATCTTTTGCCAATAATACTACTGATCTTCCCCTCTCTTTTCAAGTTCAATAGAGTTGTATTTGAAACATGTATACATGAACAGAAGCTAAAGTGCCCATCCAGCTGAAGTTCAGAGGAAGACAGAAGAAAAGAAACAAAAGCTAGAGAGATTTAAGTGTCTAATGGCTTCTAGATGGCTTGGTGAGACTTTAGGACCTTACTTGAGCTTCTAATCTCTCTAATTTCCAAAGTTTGATTTTAAGTTGTGAATAAGGTTTTCTAAATCTGTGAGGAAAAGAATGAAAATGAATTATTTTAAAACTCAAATGTTTTAAGTACTTTTTTCCATAAGAACTAAGCTCTCCTTGGTGGATACCAAAGGGTGAAAGGTTGAAAAATTAGTAGAGTTAGAAATTTTTCCTGGTGTTCTAAATGAAAAGTGACATTTCAAAGAGATTCTTTATGATGTCCAAGTCTGTGTATTATATTCCACTAAGGAGTCACTCTGATACCCTTACGCATCCTCTGACGCTCATCCAAACAAAATTTTCATTTTAATATCTCTGTAAATACAAGCATGTGTCACTATTCCATTCCTAGTTGTCCCTGGTGAGTTTAGTATTTTTTTCTCATAAGCACCAAAGACTTGTCTTGAGCATTTGGGGCCCATTTCTTCCTCGCTGGTGTCAGAGAACATCCCATGTGACATTTCAGAGAGCGACCTAATTACTTTCAGTCACAAATATCATCTTTGCCTTACAGTACTCCTTCACAAGCTTCTCCTCTCTTCCTCAGGTACTAGTTCTTGAATTTCCAGTGACTTTTTCATCTTTTGTTTCTGTACATATAAAACAGCTTCATTTATAAATCTGGTAACCAAGCACAGGGACTCTAGCCAAAGCACATTGTATCTGGTTCTCTTTCAAAAGACAAGAACATATTTCTCTTTGGAGAGATCAAAGGGAAAGTGCAGTTGGTAAATTTCAAAGCATGATTATGGGTTAAACATTATCCTGTTCTCTCGAAGGCCAATTGTTGAAAGAATTCATTGGCTAAGAACGAGTCAGAGTTACATTTTTCAGATGAAGTTTATTTTATTTCTTGATTTTATTTATCTGGACAGTTACAAAGTGCAATTCTTTTTTGTGGTACACAAATAATAAATTTTAAGTCTTTATGTCAATGGAAGAATGAAAACAGTAAAATATGTAGTACATTTTTCAGGCACCAAATAGCTGGCGTCTTGTTAATGTATCCCCAGTTAGAAACCACAACTGAAGGCTGCATGGCGGTTCCCAACCAACGACGAGTGCTAACACGTTTTTTCTCCAAATGTCCCTCATGGGAGACAAATATAGGGTACTCCATAATTGTAGATTTCTGCTTGCCTTCTAACAAAAATATCTGGAAAGGACCAAGATATCACCTGCAGAAAAGGTAATCAGGGGTCTAACTTATATGATGTAAAAAAAGAAATGAAACCTTCTAGTAAGTTTCCAAATAGGTTAGCTACAACCATCTTCAAATAGGAAGACAGTTGACTTCCTTCCCCTTCGAGGTTTTTGGTAATATTTTATCTCCTTTTCATTAGTCAAGGGCACATCTGGGAGAAAGAAAAGAGTGCCTTCAGTGTTAATTTAGCAGTTTTTGCAAAAAAAAAAAAAAAAGTAGAGAGTAAGAATGGGTGGGTCAAGAATCATTGTTCTATTGCAATTCCTTCATAATGGTTACATAGCATTTAACTCATTTTGTATATGCAAAGTAAAATTAATATTTTGTTCAAGAAGCAAAACATACCTAGGCTTTGAAGCTATGCTAGAACAACAAAAACAGCCTAGAAGAATCTATGCCTTCAATGCTACATTTTGGAAGACAGAAATCTCTATAGATAATGGAATGTAAGAGAGGTTTTTACATGGTGGCTAATTCACTCAGAGGTAGAAAAGAGTAGAAGAAATCAGAGACATGAATTGTGTTTAACCTATGCTTACATCTTTGGAAGCACAATAGCCTGGAATTGAATCCTCTGTAAACCCCATGGCAGTTGGTATTACCTGAAATTATCTACTTCTAAGCTTCTCTTTATTTCTCTATTGGGAATCAAAGAAAGCATTTTTCTCAGGATAACTGTGAATATTATATTATCAGAGTAAAACATTCTGAGCAACATGTTTTACATGACTAACTTTGAATAATTTTTATTAAAATGAAGTATTTTACTGAGCTGGAACTGATGACACCTTAGTAAAAATTTATAACTAAAATTAAAATGGGATCTTCCCTAAATGGTAACATTTCCCCAAACAGAATCTTTGTTAAGCTGAAATTGTCAAGTTATTAAAAAAAAGATGCAGGCTTGGCGCCTGTGGCTCAGCGGGCTAAGGCGCCAGCCACGTACACCTGAGCTGGCAGGTTCGAATCCAGCCCGGACCCACCAAACAACAATGATGGCTGCAACCAAAAAATGGCCCGGCGTTGTGGTGGGTGCCTGCAGTCCCAGCTACTTGGGAGGTGGAGGCAAGAGACTTGCTTGAGCCCAGGAATTGGAGGTTGCTGTGAGCTGTGATGCCACAGCACTCTATCCAGGGTGACAGCTTGAGGCTCTGTCTCAAAAAATAAAAAATAAATAAAAAATAAAAATAAATAAATAAAATAAAAAAAAGATGCAGTTGGCTTATACTAAAATATAAAACACAAAATTTTCAAGTGTTTCTAGATAATTGAGTTTCATCTGACAGTTTAGCGGGGCAATGCATCTACCACGGGGCACTCAGTTGAGACCATAGGTAAGCGGTATCTAACTCATGCCAGTGACAGATGTGTGCAATCCAACTTAACTAACAGCAACTTTCCGAATTTCCTGTATTTGCTTTATTTGGGAAGAAAGCAATCTGAGACCTTATTAAATGTGTGAAGATTGTTTGGAGTGATATAAAGGGCTAACAAAGTGCAATGCAATAATGATATTGTAATTTGAATAAGTTACAGAGCAATTGTGCTTTGATCTTGTGTCTATTGGCTTAAAATTGCAGTGGTATTGCAAACTTCTTACAGAACATATAAACCATTCTTCCATTTTATCTTAAGGTGAGTGCTTTCCAATTGTCTGGCATGTTCCTTCTTGATTACTGTTAGTATCAAATTTATTATAATTTAGCTTTATAAGATTATTCAAAACAGAGCTATTACATCTTTTGTGCATATATTGGAGCTCCTATGAATGATCAAAATTTAATACCGGATTTATCTGTGATAAAATAATAATAATAACAGGAAAAGAAAAATATGAAAGAAATAGGGAACTTGATTTATAGAAATAAGTTTATATTCAGTGTGCTATTTCACAATGGGAAGTGTGTAGTCACTACTAAAACAATTGTGGCTAGCTGATACATCAGGACATTTATTTTATTTATTTATTTGTTTACTATTTATTTACTTTTAATTAATTAATTAATTAAAATATCTGGACCTTTAAACCTACGAAACACTTTACGATGCTTTAGCCACCAACCAAAAGGAAATAATATATGAACCTCTATCAGTCACAGCACTCATACATTCTTATCTAATTACAATCCTTATTAGCATACTTCTTTTCCCCAAAGCCAGACAAGTTTAAGAAACAGGGAAAGGGGAGGAGGATGACTAATGAACCATAAAAGTTCCTTTATGGTTTAGTTAAATAAACTCTAATCTTACAATAACAAAAACATTTCTAGATCTTTGGGGAAAATTGTCACTGAAACACATGGCTGAGAGTGACAACATGTAGCATGGGAATGGAGAGAGACACTCACGGAGATCAAAAAGAAGATGGGAATGAATTTTAAAATCTCATTAGGAAAAAGCAAGCAAATACCTAGAGAGAGAGTAGTTCATGACTTTTAAAACTGTCATCAAATAAGCTATATTACTTCTAGAATTACCCTCCTATTAGTTTAGCACCAAGATGCCGGACCGTTATAAAAGATTCTCCTGAAAGGAATGGAGATTTTTTAAATACCCCCAAAATAAATCAGTCTAAAATGTATTTCTAAACATAGAATGGATCTAAAGGTGACAAACTGAATAAGAAAAGTTTGATTTTGGCCTAAAGGAAATACATAACTGTTTTTAGCATTTTGATTTAATATTTAAAATGAAATAGTGATTGAGTTAGCACAAAGCATACAAAATGTAGTTGTAATATAAAGAAAAATTTACTATAATGAGATGAGTATATATTTCATTGATTTCAAAACAAGTGGGAATGTTAATGATATAAAGGTGTTCTTTTATAGTATATTTATATCTGTCTAAATAATGTAGATGTAAATGTATCTACTTCTGTGTAGGTGAGGATAGATATTGGGAAAAGCAAACCAATTTCAGAAAATGCAGAAAATCAAGTCAAGAAATGATCTCCCTTACTGGTCACCTATGATAAATAGGTGGGCTACTCTGCTGATTATTTATATTATTTGCATATTTTTTCATTGTATTAATGATATGTCAAATGTTTTATTGTTAACTACTTATGTGTGAGTAACTAAGAAAATTATCACTTTGCAGCATACAAATTCAGAATTAGACATGGTGGTGATGACACCCACGCACAGGTTGTCCATTTTGGTGGTAGACAAAGTCACACTTTTGCGTTCTCCTGGTTAAGTATGCACTAACCGTGTTTCATGAAAAAAATTATTAAACATTGTCTATAAAATTATTTTTAGGTTATAAAATATATACTTATGTAGATGTGTGTGTATATATAGCGTAAATAAATTTTATATTTAGGTAAAAATAATCATTGAGTGGGAAAGGGGGTCAACCACATATAGCAAGATGGTGAATTAGCTGGATTAAGGAGAAGGACTGCGTAGACTCTAACTAAGCCACTATCCTCAAAGATGAAACTCCTGAATTAACATTTTTATTATAGTTAGATGCTAATGAGGGAAATAACAAATGGAAGTTAACCACACTTGCGCAGCTGTTGCTAGATAAGGGAGTGATAAACAGAGACGGTGTGGAAACAACCACTCCAGGGAAGAGATGGAGAGAGAAAGGAGGGGCCTCTGGCTATGTCCGTGGAATAGATTCTGAGCTCAGTGAGCCTCAGAAGGACTTTCGACTCTTGGTGAGTTGTGGAAACAAGTAAAAGCAGCTGTTCCTTCAACTTCCCAACAAACATGGGGAAGGTAGCTGACTATCTGAGGTCTGACTGGGAAGCTGTCCTTTTGATTGAACTAGCGAGGTAACAGTAGTTTGGATTTTGTAAGGACGCAGTGCTTGGAAAAGATAGCATGTGGAGGAGGGTCAATATGAGTCACTTAGGGTCATTTATGAAACATTAACCTCAAGAACATCTTCGGTTCTCAATTAATGTTAATATCCTTTCCTTTATAAACATATAAACTATACAGAGTTCTAAGAGATAGAACTATATGTACGTAAAGATAGAACTATATATAGTTCTAAGGGATACAACACACACATATATATAGTTCTACGCAATCACCTAATCTTATAATCCCTAACTTTGCGTATCTAAAATGATTATAACACTTTATTTATAATGCCTTTGCCAGGAATCAAATATTTGCCAATTTTTGAGGCACCTGCTTTATAATTAGAAATCACAAGTGAACCTGCTTTGCGTGTCTCCCAGAAATGATTCACTTCAAAGTGCAGGCAAAAAAAGGAAAAATAATGAACTAAACAGAAAAATACCATTTACGCTTAGCTCCATTACATTACTTAAAGTTCCTCTAAGAATAATAGACACCAAAATAGTACAAACTACATAGACATTAAGGGATCATACAATATTCATGACCTCGGCTAAAATAATGCATAATGGAAGCATTCAGCACTTTTTACACCAGTGCGCTTTCGGTTTGGCTGATAGCTTTTGAGCCATTGCTTATGCAAGTGTACCACTAAGGAGATAATGCATATTATTAAACCATTATCCGTGTATCTGCGTAAGCTACTCACTTTTGAAAGATCTAGCAGCATTGGGCTTAGACATTTCAATTAAATTAAACACTCTGAGTCCCAATCTATATAGTAATTATTTGAAATATGAAAAACTAAAATTTATTTTATTTTAAATTGCTTTTATTAAAAGAAGAAGAAGAAGAAGAAGCCAGCTGGGGAAATTTCTATGTTATTAACAATCTTTGGATTACTGGCTAACTAACAGGCAAGATATAACTGTATTCAGGTGTAATGTAATTTGATATTAAACACAAGGAAAAAAGCTTCCAAATAATTTGATCCTTCTCCCTCTAACATATATCAAAAAGAAAGTAAGCAAGAACAGAAGAAACAAGCACAATTGCTATCTTGTACAAATCATGTCATTACAGATAGTATGTAAGGGTAACTATTTTCCCCGCAAAATTATAAAACTGTAGCATGAATCGCCATGGAGCCTATATTTGTCAGTCACAGAGCAAACCTATTCGGCGACTGCTGAAATCTTGAAACTTTCAGCTGCGTTTTAAATAGGTTCTAAAATATCAAATACATCTGGGTCTAGGTCCTACTTCTCAACGGGGGATAAGTAGAAAGGAATATGATCTGGTTTTTACTTTTCTAAACTTTAGGTAGCCCACACTTTCTCTGGGCATCGTGTAATCAAAAGGAAGCAGGGAAGGGAATTGAGATAAAGAGAATGAGCTTCTTGGCCAAATTGGCAGTATAAGTGAAATTATATAAATGGTGGAGTTGGTCATACTCGCACCCAAATGCACTTAGGAAACGGAAGCTGGCAGCGAGGGCAAGACAGTTGAGATCAGGCATTTCAGGATCTTATCTATGACTCTGAGCCTTCTCTATGTGTTGGTTTGATCCAGTATATCTTATCAGGATTAGGCTAGCTCCTTTTTAAAATATAGTTAATTCTGTCCAGGGCCAGGAAAATAAAGATACGAAAAATATATAGAATACAAAGATAAACTGAGGGAGAGTTTTATGATAAATTTATGTAAAAAAGTAGATGAAAACTGTAGCGTTACTGAATGGAGGAAAGAAATGTCAGTAGAAATTAACAGCACGACATGTTAGGTTTCATCAGCATTTCAGTGTCAGGATTGGTTTGACCACAGTAAATGATAGAAGTACTGGCAATATTTTGCCATCCACTCACAGTTTATGTACAGATAAGGTCATATAATTAACTTTTCAAAGGAAAGAGAGTAAAAATGTGGTATGTGTGTTTAAAAGAAGTACCAAAACCTCTGACAAGATGCTACCATTTAATCCTAAATTCCTCCTTCTCTTACTACAAATTTCTATCAGGCCCTAGACTTCCACACGGGCTGTTTGTATTTGTTTAAAAGCCTCAAAATCATAACCTCTAATATGGCATATGATTGTTTGCATAAAATGGAAGAAAACAATCCTGAATAAAGTGATCCTTCAGAGGATTAATGAGAAGTACTGTCTAGCTGATAATACCAAAAAATAGAAGTTCAAAAACTCCTGGCTGAATTCAACTGAATCATGGCAATATGTTCATTAGCTTATCTCCTTTATCCTCTTAAGTGACTCCTTTTTGCATATTGGCCTTTATATTTACTACTTAGCAAAACTGTACATCATAAAATGGTGCGGCCCTCCAGAGTTTATTCTGAAGGGTCCAAACTTCAATCATTAAATCAATAAAGGTTGGGGCCAATATGAAGCATCACATTTCCGAGACATTTTATAAAAGTACATTTTGCATCTCCCAAGTCAGTCAATTTCTGATAATACTACATAGAAAAAAATGCATGAAAAAATTATTTCCTGAAAGGGAAATGAGGTGTGCACTGATATTAGCATGTTTATTTACACAATTTAATAAAATTAGGTGACATTGTTTTGTTTCTGTATTCATAACTTTGTATAGTAACGTACATGTGCTGTATACATATACACATATATCCTGAAGTGAGTTTTTACTGGTTGCATCCTAAATGATTTTTCTATAGCACAGATGATGATTCTCTCCAAAATTACTCTTAGAGACAGGAAAGAATCTTAAGGTTATCTAATATATTGGCACTTAGCAGGCTTATACCATCTATCCCAGATAGTTAGCTATAATGTTGTAAACTATTAAATTTAAAAGTAATAGTGGACCCCTCCTCCTTTTCCCTAGCTAAACATTGAATCATAACTGCAACATTCCAAATCGTTATTTTTTTTAATCTCTCTGAACATATCCATTTTGCTTTTTAGGAAAATGTTCAATCCTGGGAGTCAGTAGTCTAAGACTCAAGTCTTCAGTCTTCTGACTTTTTTCTTCTTCTGAAAAAAGAAAGTGTCAGGGTGATCACTGCTAAGACCTCATCTCTCTGATTTTATGAATCTCTCTCTCCCTGAAAGCCAGGGAATCCATTCAAATCTTTTGCTGTTCTTGCTGTTAGAAAGTTCTTCCTTGGGCACAGCAGAAACTTCTCTGTAATTTCAGCATCTTTTTTAGTCTTCAGAGTCTCAATTGGAATCTGAATCCTTACGCCACTCAGGAACAAGTTCTAAATTCTAATAGTCTTTAAGAGCCATGGCATTCTTATTTATGTGGAACTTAATATTCTTTTGATGAAACTGAAGTTAATCTTTGGCTCTCTTCTTAAAGAAGCTAAAACAAAAGGGGCCATCAAATGCACTCTCTGTTGGATTGCCCAAAGTATTATGTATAAAGGAGTAAACTCCCATCAGTAGGCATGGAGATCACCTGGAATGTCCAGATGGTTCCCCAGAATGGGGGTTTTCAAAGGACCATTGCTAGACATATGTGTCTGGTTAGAATGTTTAACCTTCATGGTCTTTAATCATGTAGCATTATGTGAAATGCCACCAGCTGAATGGCTTGATGAAGTGTTTTGAGGCATAGAGTTTCCAATCTCCTGACCACCCCACCAGAGGCCCTGCAGCCACTGGGAATGCCTCTCTGTTGGTCTCTGAGAAAAGAGGGCAGATGGGAGTCGGCCTTCACATTTTGTTGCTTGGGCATAAGAAGCGCTGTATTCAAACTAACAGAAAGATACCAACTGATGGAATGGATGAGGAGTACCCCAAGACAGAGAAATATCTGATGTGTGGTCATTCTGCTCCAATTCTGCCCTTGTAATTGAGAATCTTGAAAATTTGAATTTTAGGGGGGCAAAACTTATACCAATATTATATGTCATGGAAGTTCATTGCTCTACACTTGGTAAGTGCTGATGAAAACAAGGAGGGCGGAAAGCCTTTATTGTTCATTTTAAAGGCAACCGAATGAGATGGGAAGCCAGGTTGCCTTTAGGAGACTTTTAAATCAGCCTGTTCTAAGATCGAATCCTGTCTCTATCACTGTCAGCTGGACCAAGTGTCGGGCCTTCTCTGAACTTGTGTATTCTCATCCATAAAGCTGTAATAATTTCAGAGTTGTGATGAGAATTAGATAAGCCTTGTAAAAGGCTTATCACAATGCCAGAAACTTAGTAAACACACAGTAAACTATTAATTATTTATAGGAATTATAATAATCATAACACACTTATGAGGAATGTTGATAATGTTTTAGCAGCAGAACTCGGCCAAAAACCCTTCCGAGTGTGTAACTGACTAGACTGTGTGTGGTGAGGATTTGGGCCATTTCAGTATTTCTGTCTGACATGAAGTTTTTCTAGCTCGGATTTATTTTTTTAAAAATATCAGTTACCAGACCTCCATGTGATACTTCTGAGAAGCAGTAAGGCTTGATGGAACATTTCTTGCTCGCTTTGTGGAGTCCAGGTTCCGTCCAAATCGAAGCATACGAGCCCTCTCTTGCATTTATTTGGGGTCAGCATCTTCGCTGTTGTTGCTGAAACTCTGGGAAGGGAGCGATACACGGAGCTGCGCTAGCCAATTTGGCAGCACGCTTTTTCATCCCCCTTGGCTGTGTACAATATTCTGTCTGAATTTGGAAGATCTGTCTGCTTTTTTCTTTTGTAGAAAGGCTATGAGAAATGAGGCAATGGATTTGCCTTATACAACAGCCTGGAAAAATAGGCCATGGCCTAACAAATAATGAGTTCCATGGCCTCTTTCCAGGGAGTTCCTGGCTGGAGACTGCAGGACAGGTTGAGACGCCTTCTGATAGATTTTGCACTAATTGTCTTTCCTAAGAGAAATTCTGTTTAAAACAAAAACCGGGGGGTGGGTGTGTGGGATGAGGCATGGATTCTTATATGGCATGAGAGTCTTTCAAGAAGCATCAATTTTATGCAGATTTCAAGGTTGCGGGTCACATCGTGCATCCTAAATCCTAACAGGAAGCCAGATGATTCTCATGTCTGGCAGCAGGGGTGAGAAGTACAGGGTGACCATGCCCCATGTGCTCCTTATTTGAAACTGCCCTCAACTTTTCCCTTGTCATAGACCTGCAAATGACCGCATGCTGCTCAGCTTCCCTGTGTTTATCTACCACGTATCCAAAGCCCTTTGTCCAAACAGGGTCTGCTGATCCAGGCCACTCAGGCCAGTTAGCTCTTCATCGTTTCCTTTTGCAATCAGGTTGGAAAGCTCAGGAACTATAACTGGTATTCCTCACCCTGTACTCTGCCCACCTCTCTCCACACACTGCCATCTTAATAACCTTTCCTGATGATGAGTGACTGATGTCCTCCTATCGGGCACTCTTTGTTATTTTGGTTTAGAATTCAAAAAACGCGAGAGGATGGAATATCATCAATCTTGAAAAGCAACTTATTATCTGATGACTCAGCGTCTGCACCAAAATCACTGTTCTGAAAAAGATGCCATCCCCTTACCCCCTGGCTCTCACATAAGGGTTTCCACATTCCCCAGCCATCGTGCACTTAACCCCTTGACTGCTTGCATGGATCGTGATGGCCATGCCCTAACCTCCATTCCTTCACATCAGAACAATGTCCCTCAGAGCGGCTTTATCCACAGATAAGAGCAGTAAGGATCCCAATGGCGTCACTTCCTTTTCTGTATTCTGTGACATTCTCAACTCAGCCGATGGTGTCTGGCAGCCGTACAATGAGGCCTGCATGTGTCAGAGAGATGGATGATCTGAGCAGTGTCTGCGTCTCGACACTGACTCTATGAGCTCCTGCTGAACCTGACCTCCGGGATGTTAGATTCTGTGCCGTGAATTAGAAAAACAACCCCCTCTCCTTTGAGAATTGTCCTGTTTTCTCCCAGTACAAAATACCTTAATAGAAATAATAACATGCATTAGGTATCTGATGGATAGCACATTGTACTTTCATCCTCAATACTCCCGACTACTCGACTCTTTGTTTTTACTTTGTTACTCTGTTACTATTTTTTCAAAGCTAAAACAAAGAGCTTCCTGGTGCAGGCAGTAGGTTTTACACTCTTTTTCACACATCTTTGCTTTCTTCAACTGAACTGGGAAAGATAAATTACAAATGATATTAATGAGCCTCTATTTTCTTATCAGGGCAGTGGCTAGTCAATTTGGGGAAAGCCTGCTCTGGTCTAAATCGACTGGTTTTTGTTTCAGCATGGAATCAGCTCTGAACTGTGCAGAGACACGCTGCAGTGGGGTCTTTGGTAATGGATTTTTAGGAAGGATCTCAGTGCACCGAGGCCACTCAAGCAATCTGAGAAAAGCACTGTTATGTGGGAGGGGCAGCAAAGGACTAATAACCATGACTACGTCATCTGTGTTTTAGAACCGAATGGGGTACAGGACTCCACACTGACGTGGGCAGTTGAATGCTCTGTGATTGACTTCTTGAGAGTTTTCATAATTTGTGAGCTAGAGAATTTGAATATTCATTTTACACTGGGCCCCCAAAATTATGTAGCTGGCCCTGGTAGCAAGCTTTGTTCATAATAACAAGGTTTGTAAATGATAACAAGGTTCTAGAATGGGAACTTCCTTCTCGGTTTTGATTGAGGTATAGCAGGGTAGATACCAGGGTAGATGTCAGGATGCCAGAGCGAGAATGAGGCAGCTGCCACCCGGTGGGAAGGGTTACAGCAAGTGGCAGTGGGAACCTGCTCCATAAGTCTGGGGTCCTTTGGCCAGATCGAGGGTCTAGAAAAGGGATTTGAGAGTAAAGATTTGAGAAGATTTCTCCTAACACTGCCCTGCTTCTTTTGTCTGAAAGGTAAGGACTTCTGGGGGACACAAATGATGGATACATGACTCCTGCTTGAGAAAGCCACAGTAGAGTGTGGCTTACATCCTGCTCATACTCGGAACATACAAAAACTTCAATCAGGGGTAAAATAGGGGAATGAAAAGGACGTGATCTGCTTTGGGAACAGAATGTGATACATGAGAGCTGGGTATGGGCCATCTGGAAGTGATCCCTGGTAGAGAATTTCTTTGGGTCATCCAAGGTCTACTTTGGGATTTCTGGGGCCACAAGGAGACCCTGGGGATCTTTAGTTTGTGAGTATGAGTTGAGGGAAGAATCTTGAGACACTGGAATGAAGATGGATCTGCTGGAGTAAAGGGAACTGGAGGGCAGATTGTCCAAAGAGAACAGTTGAAGGATCTCCCTAAAGCAACAGTCTTAGTCAGTTTGGGCTGCTAGGAAAAAACGAGCATAGGCTGGGTGACTTAAACAACAAGCATTTATTTCTCACAGTTCTTCAGGCTGTGAGTCCAAGATAGGGGTGACAGCATTGTCAGGTTGCTGGTGGGACCTGCGCCCTGCTGTTCAGACAGCCATCTTTGTCCTGCGTCCTCAGCTGCTGGAGACTGAGCACTGTGCTACTCCTTCCTTTATAAGGATCCTAATCCCATTCTGGGAGCTCTATCCTCATGACCTCATCTAAACCTAACTGCCTCCCAAAGGTTTTACCTTCAAATACTATCACGCTGGGAATTGGGTTTCAACCTAGAACTTGGGGGATATGCAAATATTCATTCCATAGCAGCAATCATGAGGTCATGTGTGATCATCTGTGTGGCTCTTCCGACAAAGGCAGTGGCATTAACTATATGCTGGAACCCAGAAAGCAGCAAGCCATGCAAACACTTCTTCTCCTTGCTCTCTGTGGCTTTCATCCCGAAGAGCAGATGAGGACTGGGACGGACGGTGAGCAGGGAGGGAGAACGGGAGAGCCGTTGTAAGTTCCAGCCTGAAACAGGTCCCAGCTGGTTGAGGGTTATATTGCAAGTTTAGTCAGATTTGGGGCTTTTGCTATTATTTCAATTCTGATAACTGAATTGAGCATGTTTTCAATTTAAAGTAATCATTGAATTTTCTTTTTACCTAATAATGAGAGGAAAAGTTAGGGAGACTGCCTGAATCTTCCTTTTAGGGACAGGAGATGTTTATATCTTCTCCCACTGTCCCATCAAATTTCATTCAGCAACCCCAGCGTGCACTCATCATGCTTATTGACATTTTGGTCACATCTTTATTACCAATTCTATCTTCTCAGTGTTTTATAGAAAGTATTATCCCAATTTTGAACATGAGAAAAATAAGAAAAATAGGGGTTAAGAGACCTTTGCAAATTAATAAATGATAGGGCTAGAGTTTGAAGCCAGGTTTGTACATTTTTTTAAGACTTGTATTTTAAGGAGACTGATTCTCTTTAATCGGAAAGATACCATTGTTTAAGTATTTAGTATAGGCCAGGAATAATACTAATGACCTCACATATAATATTGTTTAATCCTACATAAACCGTGAGTAGATTCTATTCCTAATATCTGTAAGGGGAAAATGAGGCTTATAGGATTTCAGTAACTAGTCTGAAATTCCATGGGTAGTTATTCTCTGCCTGACCCCCAACTTGTTTCTCGAGAGAGAGAGACATAGTGAGAAGAGAGAGAGAGAGATTCTTACCAGTTTTCTTCTCAAATAACTCACATCTTTACTAACACAAAATGCTCCCCTCTTAATTATGTAGCCTATATCCAGCACCTAAATGACATAATTATTAGCTGGGCATGTTCCCACCAAAATGTTATTGTAAATATGAGCAGAGAAGACTAATAGTCTCGCTAAGCTTAGCCAATAAGGAAGTGACCAACTATGTGTAACTCACTCTGCAGAAAATGCTATTTGCTTTTGTTTCAGGAAAATTCAGAGAAGCCTTCATGGAAAAGGTAGTCATTAATAATAGCTTTATTTAAATAGTTCAAAAGAAAAATGAGGTCACCCAGGTTGGGGTGGCAGCAAAAGCAAAACCACTGCATTGAGAATAAATATTATGTAACTGATCGAGGGAGAAGCCAGAGAGTCACCCTTTCAGGAAGAGCATTGTTTGTTCTAAAATAGTGGGGCATGTTGTGGCTACGATATTTATGCAGAGACTTGAAGTTAGGCTGATTGTATGTGAACAGGATGTGGTAGAAAATAAAAGTTCATCGCAGGTTCTTCATCAGATGATTAAGCAATGAAAGTTGACTGTTAGAAATACTTGTCTGGGAGTGATATGCTGGTTAGACTGTAGTGGAAAAAGTGAACAGGACCAGTGAGTAAGTATTCCAATTGTCCTGGTATGAAATATCACCTCATTGTGGAATGGACCCTTAGAGTCTCTCAGCTTTCTTTCTTGAATGAAAGTGAAATGATGGAGACAGGAGTAGAAATATCTGAACTATATACACACATGCACACCTACGCAGAGGGTGCCAAAAAATGCATACACATTTAAAGAGATGGTATCCACGTATTATTTTTTGAAGTTGAATTGATGATTCTGTTACTGGTCAACTGTACCTAGACATGCTATACACACCCCTTTCGCCTGCAATTCATTCACTTTTTGAGATTGGTTGATTTTACTGGCACAAGTTTTCTCAAAATGTGCATACATTTTTTTTGTCACCCCCTGTATATACACATAACATCTGTAACTCTGTACCTGTTTGCAAAAATCTGCAGTCTTTTCAGAGAACTGCTGTAGCCCTGAAACACTGTGAAGAGGTTTATCATTATATTCTTTTTTTTTTCTTGTTTTTTTTTTTGTTGTTGTGGTTGAGGCAGAGTTCTACCCTATGCCCTAAGCAGAGTGCCGTGGCGTCATAGCTCACTGCAACCTCAGACTCCGGCTGTGGGCATCCTGCCGCCTCAGCCTCCGAGGCCACTGGGATTACAGGTGCTCGCCACTGCGCCCAGCTGGGTTTTTCCATTTTTTTTCATGAGTTGGGGTCTCACTCTCGCTCAGACGAGCCTTGAACTCCTGAGCTCAAGCAATCCTCCCGCCTCAGCCTCCCACAGTGCTGGGATTACAGGCGTGAGCCACTGTGCCTGGCTCTTTTTTTTTTTTTTAATTGAGACAAAGTCTCACTTTTTTTTTTTCCACAGACAAAGCTTTAATATTTTTAAATTAAATACAGAAGCAAACTGTTAATGTTGCCAGAGAGTGTTTGCCCTTGAACAAATTAATACCTGTTTGCAAACAAAAGCATTGCCAGAATTGAGTCCACTCCTGTGTTTTCTTTT
>CAUYRH010103681.1:0-26331 GCA_963574655.1 Perodicticus potto
ACATGATGCAATGTATTTTAGAAGTAAGAATCCCAGGCAGTGCCTGTGGCTCAAAGGAGTAGGGCACTGGCCCCATATACCAGAGGTGGTGGGTTCAAACCCAGCCATGGCCAAAATTAAAAAAAAAAAAGAAAAGAAAGAAAGAAAGAAAGAAAGAAAGAAAGAAAGAAAGAAAGAAAGAAAGAAAGAAAGAAAGAAAAGAAAAAGAAAAAGAAAAAGTAATAATCCTCATCCATAACAGGAATACATCCCATAATGGGAATCGTGATCTCATTCATTCTAGAAATCATCAAGGCCTTCAAACATGTATTTGGGTTACTTCAGATACATTATTGCAATGCCTCTGCAACAAGTAGAATCAAATGAACAATTAACAGAGGTTGTTTCACTCAATTTGTTGTCCCAGTACCTATGCAAATCCTCAGCACAGAACAAGCATTCAACAGCTTCCTATTGAATAATTGAGTTAATTTATATTTGTGTTGAACAAGAGATTTTCATATTACAATGAACAGAAATTGCTCCAATTATTTTAACCCTGCCTGAAACTAGATACACTTTATTCAAAATAGAGATGCCCATTTTCCTTTAATAATAGAAAATATTAGCTTCTGTTCATAGCAACACAAAAAGTACTGGGCACGTTGTCAGGGGAACTCACATGTGACTTCATTTTCTAAAAGAAATAGCCTGTCATATCCAGAGGAAGATATTAATAGACGTATATCAGAGCTGTTGTTAGACAGTGTTTTGAATACTTACAATATTGATCTATTGTTGACATTTTATAGTGATTTTTTTCTTGCAGAATCCATTAGCTTGCCACATTATCAGGCAAAAAAAAAGTCTGTTGACATAAAAAATAATTCACAATATTAAGATAGATAACATTATAGTAAGGAATAAACAAATGAAGACAGTGACAGCAGAGAACATTGCCTACAGAGAGCTTCTCTGAAGAATCTATACTCTGGGGATATAAATGTTGAGTATTTCCCTAGTGATGTGATGTGTGTGCATGCGTGCGTGAGCACATGTAGATGTATGTATATATGTGTGCTGTGTATACACATATATATTTTTCCATCTTAGGTCATATTCTCCAAGACAAAACAAACTATCAGCATCTGCCTATTTGCTAAAGTGAAATCTTGTGAAAGACGATATGTGTGAATACCTGTTGTTTCTCCGCAGAAAGTGAAGCAATCACATTTTACTCTAATTCTTAGATTGTCTCATTTTGAGGGACTATATTTTTTTTACATATGGACAGTCTTTTTCTTTTTTGTCTGAAAATCAAAATTAAAGAAATCATCAGTGTCACCCATTGGTGGAAATCCATTCTGTGAGCACTGTTGATTCACCCTCAATTGTGTCCTGCAAGACATCAGCAGTCTAATATGGAGAAGCAAAACAAAGGTAGGCAAGGATCGTGGATCACAGGGGGAGGTGGCGGGCACAAAATGTAGCTTACCGCATTTTGTCTTCAATCTGACACTGCAGGGCAGGTCATCTAATCTCTGCTTTGCAGAGAGACTGATACTTAAAGATAGCAAATGCCACTTTATTGACTATTACATGTAATAATTAGAAAAGTTGAGATATAGCATGCAAGCCTCATGTCGTTTGAACTGGATCAAAACACTCCCTTAAAACTGTAAATGAACATGAACCATTTATTTAGCAAGAGTGTACGGACTCGTAGTTTCAAGCGAGCTGCATATTTGATCTCACTCAGCGCTGGCCCCATATACCGAGGGCTGTGGGGTCAAACCTGGCCCAGGCCAAACTGCATCAAAAAATAGCCGGGCGTTGTGGCAGGTGCCTGTAGTCCCAGCTACTCGGGAGGCTGAGGCAAGAGAATCGCCTAAGCCCAGAAGCTGGAGGTTGCTGTGAGCTGTGACTGCACAGCACTCTACCAAGGGTGACAAAGTAAGACTCTGTCTCTACAAAAAAAAAAAACTCACTCCACCTAATTTACTAGTTTGTTTGTTTTAATAATAATTTTAAGAATGCTTCTTATTTTCTTAAAATTATTATTAAAAACAAACTAGTAAGTAAGGTAGAGTGAGAATGCTGCTGAGTAAGTGTCATGCAATACTGAGCATTTTAGTGAATTTACAGAAATGCTAACCTATTTCAGACATCTTCTCAGTGACCCCTTCTTCTATAAGGAGGTTCTGAGCCCTTTGTTCTTTTTTCATTATTGCAGATAAAGTATTTAGTTCAGAGAAGGGCCATTCATTTTGAGTTTTAAAATTTATATTAATTTATTTTCATTGGTGTTTATGTTAATGTTTTAGTAATCCTTCAATATCCTTTGGGAGGAAAAAAAAAACAACAAGCAGCAGCAATAAATCAAACATAGCCTCAGAGGGATAGTAGGTCTGACTGTTTAAATTCCATTTCCATGATTCTAAATAGGAAAATAACACAGAAGTGCAGTTAGACAAGACTGAAAGCTAATCTATAATTTACTACCACACCATCCCATGGCCGTAATTTCAACTTTGTCAATCTAAATGACTTCCTTGTAACAAAAATAATAGTGATCACGTTTTTTTCTCAAGACTCATCTTCATATTTGCACTGGGATTTAATTAGTATTATAAACTCCATAAAAGACATAAAGTATATGTTTGTATATTATAACTCTTCTATCTCCACTAAATACCATACAGAAATAAATGTACATATTTTAAGTTTCAGCTTAATGAGAATCTAGGTGAATTTTCAAACTAATTCTGGTATTAATTTAAGGAAGAGATTTTTTCCAGAGAAAGTGGATTCTAACTATCTCAAAATTTAAAATTCTTATAGGATGATAGATTGTATGCTAGGATTTAATTAATACTTAATGTATAGATGAATTTTCTAATCTTCATAAAGCTTTTGGTAAGTATTCTTCCTACAGATAATAAACTTCCCAAGAGAGAGACTGATCCTGTTTCAACACAAATTTCCAGTGCTAAGTAGTGTAATAGAGAAATGACAAAAGAAAAATCTTATTTAAATTTGGAAGGGAAATAAAATTTTATGGCTTATAATAAACAGGTACAAATGCTACCCAAATTCAGAAGGACCCTAAGACAATCTTCCTTCTCATTTTATTTAAGTAAATCAGGATAATAAGATACTGTTATGAAGAGCACCAACTCTAGAGATTGAAGGTTTAAATCCAAATCTTGACTTTGCTTCCTATAAATTTCATGATTCTGGGCACGGTTTTAAATACCTTTGAGCTTCAATATCCTTCTTTGCACCAAAAACTTACCTCTTAAGATTATTGTAAGGAAGCAAATGATAAGTAAAATGATGGTCACAACGAGTGAAAGATAAAATTACTGTCAGAATATCTCACATTGTGTAACCAAACATTTATATCCCTATAATAATCTGAAATTTACATATATATATTTATATGCATGCTCTCAGCTCTGAGTTAACAAAAGAATGAATTTAATTGACTCACCTAAGTTCACAGTCTTAAGGACAGAACTTCAAACCAGCAGCTCTCCCTGTCTGTTATTTCTGTTAATTGCCTCACCAATCTCATAATATTTTTATATCTTAGAATCTCTTTTCAACCTTTCTTCCAATCAAAAGTGAAATTTCATTCAAGATGTATTTGCAGATGCATATTACTTCTTTTTTTTGTTTGCAATCTCTTTGGTGCCACCACTTTTGATACCCATTGCCTGGCAGGCTGGCTTGTAACAGCATCTAAACTGGTCTATCAAACTGCATTATCTCCCAAGCAGTTTTATATGCTTCAGCTAGACAGTTCTTCCTAAAATGTAAGACTTACTGTAGTTTCTGTTCAAACATCCTCAACAGCAACTTCAATACTTAAGTACTGTCAAATACACCATATCAAATTCCTGTCTTCAAGGCTCTATACAACTGTCTCCCAACCTGTTCTATGAAACTTCACATCCCAGCATTTATTCCTATACTCTTACATTTCCCTGGGCACCACATGAACTTCTTGGTTTCTCTTAAAGCAGCTTTGCTTTCACTAGTTGCTCTGTTTTTCGATGAAAATTGCAATTATCTCAAAATAAATGTGAAATGTCTTCATGATTTTCTGATTTCCCCATCTGCATTTATTTTCTACTGAGTGTGAGTATAACATAATATAGTAAATGTGTTTTCTATGCCTCAGTTATAATTACCTTCAATTTTAATTTCAGCTTTGCCACTTACTAGTCATATAACTTTGGGCAGCTCACTCAATTAGCTGAGCCTCACTTTCCCCTTCTGTTCCAGATGAGTATTTATTAATTCTTTAGCCAATGTACAGAATTGTTGTAAAGACCAATTGAAATAATTATATGGTATAACGTTGAAGCTGCTTTAATGTTTTCTTTTGGCAAATAAATGAAAATGGTGATATTGTGCTTGATAAGGGTAAACAGAATCAGGGGCAAAATCCAGAAGTAATCTGGCTGGACATGACCACAGTTTGAATTTTTTTTACTTTGAGACAGAACCTCAACTGTGACAAATAATGATGACATCTTGTGGAATAATCCAAAGATTATACATGAGATCTGGATCACTCTGAAGATGAAACATATTGATCCCAGACTTTATAGTTGACATGATAGAAATGCTGACTAAAATTGTTCAACAATTATTTAAATTTAAAGTTAAATCTTTAACTTAAGGTTTAATTTAAAGAAAATTGTAAAATGTAGTAGAAGAGAGAAGCAAGGCAAAAGTTCCCAAGTAAAGAACAATCTACGTAGTGGAAAATTAAAATCGGGTTTTGAGTTTTTCCTAGACCCAGAATCAATTTTTGTTATCAGAAATGCTGGGAGATGCTTCCCCCAAAACTTCAAATACACACCAAGTTGACGATATCACTTTCAAAATGAAGTACCAATATTTAGAGAAATATATTTTTCTAAGTTAAAAGGAAGTACATATGAAATATGCAACCACAAAAATATTTCAATTTCAATATAAGAAGATAATAGGAAAGAAAAGAAAAAGATTTGCATGACAATGAAGACTTTTTAACATCCTGAAATTAATTGCCAGAGACTGGTTTTAGGGCATTATATGTCATGATCTAATAACAATCAAAGAGGGATTAGAACATATTAAATAACTTTTTCTTATTTTACTATTATTATTATTATTATTTTTTTTTTTTTTTGCAATTTTCGGCCGTGGCTGGGCTGGAACCCGCCACATCAGGTATATGGGGCTGTTACCCTACTCCTTTGAGCCACACATGCCGCCCTTATTTTCTTTTCCTTTTTTTTTTTTTTTTATAAAATCATAGCTGTATACATTAATGCAATCATGGGGTACAATATGCTGGTTCCATATACAATCTGAAATATTTTCATCAAACTAGTTAGCATAGCCTTCATGGCATTTTCTTAGTTATTGTGTAAAGACATGTGTATTCTGCATTTAGTAAGTTTCACCTGTACCCTTCTAAGATGCACTGTAGGTGTAGTCCCACCAATTACCCTCCCTCCCCCATCTTCCCCCTCCCCCTCCCCTCCCTTGCCCCTCTCCCCATATTCTTGTGCTATAATTGAGTTATAGCCTTCATATGAAACCTTTAAATTAGTTTCATAGTAGAGCTGAGTACATTGGATACTTTTTCTTCCATCCTTGAGATACTTTGCTAAGAAGAATATCTTCCAGCTCCATTCATGTAAACATGAAAGAGGTAAAGTCTCCATCTTTCTTTAAGGCTGCATAATATTCCATGGTGTACATGTACCACAATTGATTCATCCATTCGTGGGTCGATGGGCACTTGGGCTTCTTCCATGACTTAGCAATTATGAATTGGGCTGCAATAAACATTCTGGTACAAATATCTTTGTTATAATGTGATTTTTGGTCTTCTGGATATATACGTAGTAGAGGAATTGTAGAATTGATTGGCAGGTCTATTTTTAGATCCCTAATTGTTCTCCAAACATCTTTCCAAAAGAAATGTATTTGTTTGCATTCCCACCAGCAGTATAGCAGACACATGCAAAAATTTTCTTTTATTCTTTATCCAACATTCTTGTAATTTCTTCTGGTGACACTTCCTTTATAAATCACCTGTGCTCAAGTTCTAATCAGAAGCTGCTTGTGGAGAACCTGAACTCAGGGGACACCCAAGGACTCTGAGCACGGAAAGGCTCTGTGGTCACCAGTCACTCAGGAGTGGTCAGCGGGGACAGGTCCAGGCCCGTCACAGAGGAGCCTGTGCCCTTTTGCCCTTTCATTCGGTTTATTACATATTGCAGGATTTTACAAAAACAAATGAGATTCAATAAATTAGGACCAAAGAGTGAAAAATAAGCAGTTGATTTCTTAAGAAGCAAAACATACTCATTGTGACATGAATAAAACTTACTTGCATTAATATAAAAAATGATTACCTTATGTGATACCAGATCAAATATTATTTATCATTGGTTCCTGACAACTATCTTATGATTTAAAGTAGTATATATGTATCCAAAGTTAATCTTTGTTTTCTTTTTTTTGCTGTCAAAGGGATACTAAAACATGAGGGTTTTTGTTTTTGTTTTTGTTTTTGCAGTTTTTGGCCGGGGCTGAGTTGGAACCTACCACCTCCGCCATAGGGGGCTGGCACTTGATTCCTTTGAGCCACAGGTGCCGCCCAAAACATGTGTCTATTAATGTGTAATGACAGTGGTCACTGTAACCCTCATGACACTATCCTCAAAACATTGCAAAGCAGCAGTCAGAGAAGTTAACAAGAAACATTTAATCGTAACAGAATTGTTAATAAAAAATTTAAAAGATGAAAATGAGTCTAAAACCAACGTTAGTCTGTAAAAGGCTCATTTCTGGCTCAGCCAGGGGAGTTGTTTGGTGATGCCGAGTTCTTTAAGTGGTTTTTGATCGCTATAACCAGAGATAAGTATCCAGGTAAAATAAACTTACTTAAGATAATTAACCTTTGGCAGGAACAGTTACTGGAAAAGTTTGGGACATTAGGACTGACATCGAGGTCCACTTAAAAAGTGAGGAAAATGACTCAAGAGATTTGTTATAGTTCTTGGCGAGTCACAGAGGCTCCCAATACTGCAAAGTTGATTACTGGAAGAGTCAGTGCAAGTTGAAAGTAAAAGAGGGTAAGTCACTAAATAGTCTGTGTGGAACAGCTGTAGGTGAAAAAAAAATTTAAAGAAATTGAGAAAGCAACAATGAGGGCATTGCAGTATAAAACGGAATCTCAGACGGTTCCCGATGACTTTCCTTTCGCCCGTCCTGGCCCCATTGTGCCCCTTCTCTCTGTCCGTCCGCTCTCCCCTGTTCTTCCCTCCAAAAAGCTTCCCCAGAGCCCCCTTAATTGATCCCTGTCCTTAGGTAAATCATTGTTATGTGGATTCAGGGATTGTATCTAAAATTCCACGGGAGCAACAATAACTTCGTCTTTTGAGTTTTTTTAAACATCCTCAAATCCAATTATCAGTACACATAAATCAAAACAAATAAACAAACCAAAATCTCCAAAAACTCTTTCAATTGCCTTTTGATGAAAAACTGGCTTAAACTGTTCACTTTTTCTTTTAATTTACTACAAATCTTTTCTCCTTAACTCTTACATTCATTACATGCGTTAATTTATACTTTTCTTCTCTTTCTAAAATCTTGCATAATTTCATAGAAATTATTCCTTTGATATTTGAAAAGCCTCACAATCCTTTTTCTTATCCTTTAAATCCAGAATTAGTACTGTACGTTTAAACTTAGACTGATTCTTCTAGATCATCTATTGTAGTAAAATCTTGGCTTGCACACGAGTCAAAGATAGGAAATGGCATTTGGACATATTTGTATACACTTGTGTTAATTAAGCTTTCTTTGAAAATGTATTTTATATATTTTTTCTTGTTAAATGTTGAAAATAAAATTTATAAAGTATAGGTAATTTTCAATGAGTTCACCTTAAATGATAAAGCTTACATAACAATCACAATTTAAACGTAGTTTGTTAACTTTATTTATTTATTTTGCTTTTGGAGGCGCAGATGGGATACAAATGTATAACTTTATTAAAATAGAAATAAATACAGTGGTAATATGTGTGTGTACATATCTATATACATCTAAAATATATGTAATTGATTGATTTAAAGCAAAAACATATACGCCAGTCATACAGAGGTGATTAGTCTATTTTATTTTAGTTTGAACTAAGTTTTATTTCGCCTCTTCTTTGTCAAATGAGGCTAGAAAGCACTCAGCAAATGCTCAACAATGTTAATAAAGAGGAAAAACACTTTTTTTTTTTTTTTCCTTGCAGTTTTTGGCTGGGGCTGGGTTTAAACCTGCCACCTCCAGCATATGGGGCCTGCGCCCTACTCTTTTTTTTTTTTTTTAAGAGACAGAGTCTCACTTTATTGCCCTCAGTAGAGTGCCATGGCCTCACACAGCTCGCAGCAACCTCCAACTCCTCAGCTTGGGCGATTCTCTTGCCTCAGCCTCCCGAGCAGCTGGGACCACAGGTGCCCGCCACAACACCCGGCTATTTTTCTGTTTTGCAGTTAGGCCGAGGCTGGGTTTGAACCCACCACCTTCAGTATATGGGGCCGACGCCCTACTCTTTTGAGCCACAGGTGTTGCCCAAGGAAAAACACTTTTTCTGAGCATATTTACCCCGTTTCGTTGCACTGAAATAGATCTTGAAATGTTGTCATTGACTGAGCTGCTTTTGCAGTTATAAAATTTTCTGTAAGAAAATGACACTGAGGCAGTGAGAAGCACTAAGACATTTTCCATGCAACCATTCCTGCATTTCATTATGATTAATAAATTCACAGACTTACTTGTAAATCTCTTTTCTTTAATATGAATAAAACCTACATTTATGTACGTGATTCACCAAGGGCATGCAATTATGCCAGCCTTAAACAAGTCACCTGGACACAACGGAAGACACCCACACCTCGCCTTGTGCTCTGTGTGCAGAGCCCTTGTGTCACTTTCGATTAGTTTGCCAGGTTATTATAGGTATTCTAAGAAAAACAGACAAAAAAACATTTTGCTGCAATTGTAGATGTAACTGTCCAATGTAAATATAACTGTACCAATGAGGCATTTGCATAAAATGATGAACAACTGAATACAAATTTATAATGTCTAAGTTTAATTTCACATATTTATTTAACATCTGATCATATTAAATCTTTGTTCTTTAAAAACATTGAAGACAAATTTCCTTATTATGTGTTCATATGCAAAAATGTATAAAACCAATACTGAAGTTTTGGATTTTAAATGTTCTTCAATGGGATTTTATATTTCTTGATATTAAAAAAAAATATATATATATATAGGGTATAATCTCTAGACAGCTCAGATTTTTTTCATGAATATTAAAAACTGACTTCACTAGAAAATTTTGACTGTTCTTTTGACAACTAGATAAAATGTGTCAATAGAAGTAAATCGTTCCTTTTCTAACCTCTGTTGTTACCACCTTTTTTCATTACATTAGCTACCTTTTGTCAATAGCTTCCACACAATAAACTTTTTTTTTTCCTTAGAAAGGGCAATATGTATTAAATGGTTTTCATAAAGGTTGTCTGTTGTTATGTTGGGAATAGATAGCTATTTGTAATCCCAAAGCTCAGCAGTAACATTCATTCTAAACTAAAGGTTGAAACCATAAATTTTTCTAGCATCCCCTGCAGGAAGATGAACTTTGCAGTCAACAGAAAGAAAATAATAATGCTGTTTCATGACTTTGTAATTTTATTATTGAAACATGTTAACGTAATATGTGGCTTATACAGGGAAATATGCTGTTGGCTTTTTATATGTCTTTATAACCCAAACTGTAATTGTTATTGTAAAGGCATAACTCTTAATTTTTATACACACACTCCAAGAATACATACAATAGAATCTTTGTAAGTTGACCACCCAAGGAACTGTAACAAATTAGTTAACATGCAAGATGCTCAATGTAGGGAACCAGGTCCACTGCACCGATTAGTACAAGTGGTGTGTGTCCAGTCTGTGAAAATTAGGTCAGGTTAAGGAGGTGGGCAATGAGGGAGGTGGTCAGCCATGGAGTTTCTCCTAAATTTCATAATTGATTAAATTACTTCACATGG
Source organism: Perodicticus potto (assembly GCA_963574655.1). Taxonomy (NCBI): domain Eukaryota; kingdom Metazoa; phylum Chordata; class Mammalia; order Primates; family Lorisidae; genus Perodicticus; species Perodicticus potto. The sequence continues at coordinate 10,116 of CAUYRH010103681.1, forward strand.
TGTTTATAGTCAACAGACTCAAATCCAGCATCCCTTTGATATAAGTTGGATTTGAAAAAAATGTATAAGACACAAATATAATCAACTTATAGTCATTATTATCATCTAACCTGATAGCATTACCTTTGTTGTATCCAGAATATCATATTATCGTTGTTTTCTGGAACTGAGAAATACCTAAGTCAGAAGAAAACTCATAAAACTCTGAGACTTCATGACCTTTGCCAGTTTTGCCGGTATTAGGAAAGGATATGAGCAAAGGAATTTTATGAATATAACATATATCATCTACTATAATATCCCCACTATAGATATGCTTATAATTCTCCTCCATATTTATAATTCTCCACCATATTTAAAACGATATGTTATCGCAATTTTCTGGAGCTGAGGTGCAGAATTTGCCTGAATATTCACTCTAAACACATCACACAGTCAGATGCTGGAGTCTCCCTTTTGCTTATGTTAATGTTAATTTAAAACATGTTATTTTAAATATATGAGTGTTATGTGATTTTTAATACATATTGAACATTCTTTGACCCTTCACCAATCAAGAGGTTAGGTGTAGGGCTGGGCACGGCGGCTCACGCCTGTAATCCTAGCACTCTGGGAAGCCAAGGTGGGAGGATTACCTGAGCTCTTTAGTTTGAGAACAGCCTGAGCCAGAGCTGGAGCCGGAGTGAGACCTCCTCTGAAAAACAGCCGGGCGTTGTGTCAGGCGCCTGTAGTCCCAGCTACTTGGGAGGCTGAGGCAAGAGGATCACTTAAGCCCAAGAGTTGGAGGTTGCTGTGATCTGTGACGTTGGGTGAAAAGTGAGATTGTACCTCAAAAAAAGGAGGAGAAGGAAGAAAAAGAAGGAGGAGGAGAAGAAGAAGAGGAAGAAGAAGAGGAAAAAGGGGGAAGAAGAGGAAGAGGAAGAAGAAAGTTAGATCTAAATCTCCTCTCCTTACTATGACGGCTTTCACCTATAGCATTCAGTGAAAAATGACACTTTGTGACTGGGTTAGAAAAGGCCGTGCAATTTCACTGTTGTTTGCTTTGATCCTGGAGCCACAGGCCGGGAGTCCACTACCCTGAAGCATGGCAGGACTGAGAAAGCTCAGTCACAGGGACTTACAGAAAGCCAGGGGCAGCGGCTCTGCAGAGTTCCTGTGGAGCCCGGCCTTCGTTTCTTTACAGCTCAGCCACCCAACCTATGAAAGAAGATATTGCCCCGTTGTTTTCACTCCCAGCCATTCTAGTTATGCTCAGGTAAGTAAGTCTTCCCAGCTGTGGCCCCAAGCAGAGACGAATAGTCATTTTCAACCAAGAACAAAATGCATATATGGTAATAAGAATAGTTTTTTTTTGAAGAATAATACAAAGTTTGGCAAGGGATAAGCAGAAGACTTGTTCTTTATTTTTTTTTTTTTGTCCAACATTTTTGCATAATAGTTGAATTTTTAATAATATGTATGCTTTTTGTTTTGAGACAGAGTCCCACTCTGCTACCCAGGCTAGAGTGCTGTGACGTTGTTGTAGCTCACGGCAACCTCAATTTCTTGGACTCAGGCAATCCTCTAGCCTCAGCCTCCTGAGTAGCAAGACCATAGGCAGCTGCTGGGACCCCCAGCTTGTTTTTCTATTTTCAGTAGAAACAAGGTCTTGTTATTGCTAAGGCTGATGTCCAACCACTGAGTTAAGAAATCCACCCAAGTTGGCCTCCCAGAGGTTACAGGCATGACCTGCCTCAGACATAGACATTTATGCACAGAAAAGTCTTATTTTAGTTTCTTGCATTCACTTCATAAATATGTATGAAACACATACCCCCAAATACATGGAAATATGCATGCATTTTTCTTGATAAATCTTTTTGACTTATAGACAGAAAAAAATATATTGAGTTCATTGATTTTGAGGTAGGAAGTGGAGGCTCCCTTAAGGTATGATGGTAAAAAGGAAAGTGGTTGCCAGAAAAGCAGCAGGGAAGGGATGTGATTAGTGGAAATGGCGTATAATTACATGAAGTCTGAGGAAAAGGGAAGACAGTTTAGCTAAATCCACTAAAGGTGAGAAAGAGCAAGGAAATGTAAAGTCAGCTGTGGAAGTGGAGGATGAATACAGGCGATCCAGCATTATGAAAGTCTGTAGGAAGCATGAGCAGTGTCAGCCTTCCTGTGGTGGCTGCCGGTTTTGCAGCGATTGTGAACAAACAAGGTACATTTTGAAACAGAAAAAAACAAAATTCTAAGATACTATGATTTTATTCCACCAAAATGTAAAAGGAAAAAAAAGAGAGTTTACTAAAACGAGGGCTAAATCTTGTACATTGACAAGCTGAAAAAGAAAAAAAAAAAAAAAGTAATAATTTCTATTTCCATGACTTTCCAGTAAAATAATCTTTAAAATAACATATTAAAAAAAAATATTGACTCTACATTAGAAATTATTCATACTAGCCATTTTTGTGTATTAGAAGTTATTATGATAGTAAAATAATAATTCATCTGTAAATAGAAATTTTTTAAACAATCATGGCTCGGCACCTGTAGCTCAAGCAGCTAAGGCACCAGCCACATACACCAGAGCTGGCGGTTTCTAATCCAGCCCGGACCTGCCAAACAAAAATGACAACTACAACCAAGAAATAGCCGGGTGTTGTGGTGGGCGCCTGTAGTCCCAGCTACTTGGGAGGCTGAAGCAAGAGAATTGCTAAGCCCAGGAGTTGGAGGTTGCTGTGAGCTGTGATGCTACAGCACTCTACAGAGGGCAACAGATTGAGGCTCTGAGTCAAAAAAATAAAAAAATTATATATATGATTTATACAGAATATTATATAGTAAAAAAATATACATAATGGCAATATGTATTTGAGAAAAAGTAGAGGATGACCAAATAATTTTCTGGACATGTAGAAACATATTGATAAATCAATTGTGAGGATCATAAAACATAATAAAATTATAAAAATATAGAAAGTAAAGGCACACATAATTTACAAAATAAGAGGTAAATAAAAATATCTAAAAACATCTGTGCTCATATTACTGATTGAAATATCGTCTATAACAATAGGAAATACCTGTAAAACCGTTCATTTTAAATGTCAAATTTCACAGTTCATGGTCTTTACTGCATGTACAATATATAAACATTTTCCTGAAGAAAATGTGATTATTTTCCTGGAAAATGTAGCCTTATTACTCTCAGCCATCATAGTACGGAAAGTATTCAATAGCAGCCTTGCAATTAGGTGACACATCGCATTGAAAGACAAGAGAAGTTTCCAAGGGTCCCAAAGAATTAGATAATTCTAAAATAATTCATTTCCAGACCTGAATTCTTCATTTCCTAATATTTATCTTCCAGACTGTGCCTACATCCTTTTGGTTTTTGTCTCCATTTCTAATTTCACGTTTGTTAGCATGATTCTCCTACTTTGCAGAATAAATGCAAACATTTACTCTCTCAGCACCTGACAGCCCAGAAGTACAAAACCTCCAGAACAAGCAGTAATGACAGGTACATTTATTGAAAAAGTAGCTGATTCTAAACACTGCTCAAAAACTATATTTCAACGAAGTGCCTGTAATTATCTATTTTCAATACAAGATGCCAGAGAGTTAAATTGATTTTTTAATTAGCAGATGATTCAAATTAATTCTCCTTATGCAGAAATATAATATTGAGTTGTATACTTTTCAAGGAATTTTTAGAAACTGAATTTTATTGATATTATAAAATTACTTATTTTATGTGAAAAGTTTCTTCAGCAGTTATATCCATAAAAAGGGAAGAACCAAAAATGAATCAATTTTGCCTCCTACCAGCCATATAAGCAACATCTATCTAGGAGCAAGGAAACTCTTTTGAAAAGAGTCATAGTAATCCCATTCAGAGGTATTTATCTGATTAAATATTATTTACAACATATTTATACAACTTTTGATGTATCTTTGTATTATTTTTGTTAAACTTCTGCTAATAATAAACTGGATAATAATTTAGGCCTTAAGGTTTAACACAGAATACTTTTTTTTTTTTTTTTTTTTGCAGTTTTTGGCTGGGCTGGGTTTGAACCTGCCACCTCTGGCATATGGGGCTGGCGCTCTACTCCTTTGAACCACAGGAACCGCCCTGACACAGAATATTTTTTAAAGTATGAACATGTGCATGAGCACCTGTGATAAAACGCCACTGACTGGGTGGCTTCTAAACACAGACATTTGTTTCGCATAGTTCTGGAGGCCGGAAAGTCCACAACACAGGTGATGGCAGGTTTGGTGTCTGGTTAGTGACTATTTCCTGATTCACAGGTAACACGTCTCACCTGGCCTCACCTGGAGGAAGAGGCTGGGCTCTCTAAGGGCACTAATCCCATTCCCTTACTGAGCACCCCTACGCCCCGCATCTTATATCACCACCTTCAGGGTTAAGTTCTGGTGTATGAATTTGGGGCAGGAGGAACATTTATACCATAGAAATACATATTTAGAAATTTCACAGATACAGTAACAAATATGAAAGAATGTACAATCAAAGACTCTCAACATTTAAATATGCTATCTTGATATATTTTATCAGTAAAGCATAATTACAAGAAATTAAAGCTTGTTTGTGAATTTAGTTTATACCAGATGATAATGGGTATCAAACTACCATGGTGTCCAGAGACCACTGGATTCATTGAAAAATGATGCAAAGATAATATTACAATTTTTATTAAAAATGCAGTATTAAAGTAGTAAGTCATGAAAAGGCAAATTAAACTCTTCACAATCTTTTGAAATTAACATATGAATTTTAGGGGAAAAAAGGACAGGATAATATTATTTTCAGCAAAGATAAACTATATAGTCACACAGAGAGTAGGGTGTAGGTAGGGTGAGGTTAAATACATTCTGTATGGCCAAGTAAGCAATGTTTCTGAGCTCCGGTCACACATTTGGAATTTTTCAGGATTTTAAAAAATATATAGATACCTAATGTCCTCCCAGGATAACTGAATCAGAATCTCTGAACAGAGAGGCCAGTCGCCAGTGTTTTGTTTTCATATTATTATTTTAAAATTAATATTATTAGGCTTTCCTTGTATTACATACAAAACATCTCTATGGTCAATTATAAGAGATTGAGAAATAATATGGGTTCGCAAGAGAGGAAGAATTTTTCTCCCTCATATTAATACTTGTGACTTTTCCAACTACTTCTTTTCCTCTTCCACATGTAATAAAAATTAAAGAATTAAAAAGATACTGAGTTTTGGTCAGTGTAGCTTCTCCAATTTTGGGAAGGAAAGAAAAAAATGAGAATATAGCAAAGTCTGGATGAAAAGGAAATATTCTCAAGTGGGATAAGATTAAAGGTTTGGGGACTTCCCTTTTCTTCATTTTACTTGGTAGTATGTTCTGTGTTTCTTTGCCTACATTTGACTCTCATTCTTAGAGAAGAGGAATTCTAGTAAAGAAAAGGATAATTTTGCTTAATGTATAAATCCAGGAAGGATTTATACAACAAACACAATGCAAAACTTTCAGGTTGGCAACTGGGAATTGCTCTTTGAGTCACCTAGGAATTTGCAGGTAGCAGTCAGTATTCCCAACTCTAATTGACATAAAAGTACAAAACACTGCAAAAAAAAAAGTTTGATTACTAGAAAAATCAATTGTACCTCCAGCATATGGGGCCAGCACCTTACTCCTTGAGCCAAAGGTGCCACCCTGGTAATCAAACTTTTCAAGATACCCTTTTTACTTCTGTTTAATGTGTATTTTAAATATTTTCTAAAAACTTAAAATGGGAAATGTGATATTATGAAATGTGCTATAAAATAAATAACCAGAGAAACCATGAAAAAGTATAAGAAATATATTATCTAATGTACTTATGTTAAGAAATTACATGTATTTTAATTGCTTTTAGACAAATGTAATCCAGTCATCAGAATAGTTCATGTGCAGAATTACATTCTGACTCCAGAATTCAGTGTTGACATATTTATTCATCATGCTAAAATCAGGGTTTAAATCCAATTGCACACATTTAACTTCCTGAACACCGAGATTTGCTGCTTTATTGAAATGTTCCACCTTCTGTCATATCCAAAATTAGTATTTCTGTAATACTCATAAATTGGTTTCTGTGGACTGTCAACAACACCCCCGGGGCTCATTGGAAAGCAGAGATTCTGTACATGTAACGTAATTGCTTATTTTAACGGGGTCCACAGACATTTACTTCTAATTGGTCACACAGAGAACATGAAAATCAAACTGAAAGGTTATCGATCCCTAAGGGAAGAACAAAATATTTTCTTGGTATCTGTGATAATTTGTCTCATTAAGGTCATCAACAAGTTGTGGCATTTGATACTTTTGCAACATTTACTAATTTGAAGCCAAACAATATAGAACCGTTGGCATATTCTATGATCACATTTAAAAAACAACCATTTTAATTTTCTCCCCGCAATTTTATTTCTCAAGTTAGACTGCTGTGTGATCATACACAAAAGCTTATAGCTTCTTATTTAATATCATTACTCGATAATATTTATGAAATCAAGCTAAGATCAGGATTATCAAAATATTCCTTTAGATTTAAAATAATTTCATATCTTAATATAAATTGTAATTAGAATAAATATCAAAACTTATAATGACTTTTTTATATTTAGCAGAAAATGTACTTAAAAAGTTTTAAACACTTTATATTAACCAGTGTGATATAAACGCTCCTAATTCTGTATGAAATCAGCACATTGTACCCTGTGCATGCATTAAGGTATATATGATCTACGCGTTTATGATTTAATAATAAAAAAAAAAAAAAAGATCATGTTTGCTGTTTGGAGATGCATCTTCTAACGTTTTCCAATTTTCCAACTAAAGGATTTAATGTAAGAAGTAGACATATTTTTTGAAACAAAGTCTCACCTGGTTGGCCAGGCTAGAGTGCAGGGTGTCAGACTAACTCAATGCAACCTCAGACTCCTGGGTTCAAGTGATCCACCTGCCTCTGTCCAGAGACTACAGACTCCTGGGTTCAAGTGATCCACCCGACTACAGACTCCTGCCATGGTGCCCAGCTAATTTCTCTATTTTAGTAGAGAGTCTCTCTCTTGCTCAGGCTAGTCTGGAACTCCGAAGCTCAAGACATTCTCCCACCCCAGCCTCCGCAGAGGGCTGTGATTACAGGCATGCGCCACCATCGCTAGCCAAGATGTGAATATTTATGGACAGAAAAGCATTATTTTAAGTACTCGCACGCTCTTCTTACATATGTATGGAATATATATACACAAATTCATGCAAATATGCAGTTGTTTATATTCACACGTAATATATACTTGTAAATATGTGGCCGTATGTTTGTTTACTTTTGAATGAAGTCGGTTTATAAGTGCTTAAATTCTCTATTGTTTTATACATTTCAGATTTTGCTATAAGTGCTTAAATTCTCTATTGTTTTATACATTTCAGATTTTGCTTTTTCATTAGATTGTCTTTCAGGATTTTTATCCCATTTAAATTCCCGTGGTTCTTTTCAGGGCTGTTATTAAAGTTCACATTTTAATCAAGGCTACTCCTTAGGTGACTGAACTAGCATTAACAGATCACCTTCATTAAAAGGTTGTGTTCTAAGCATAAATCAAAATGCTTAGAAATAGAAGCACATAAATAAATAAAACTTAAATAGATACCATAAATCCTGTTTCTCTCATTATCTCTTAGGAAAATTTTCATTTTATGAAAGGTGGAAAGATTAGAAAATTCATTTTAATCCATTGACCACTTATTGAATTGTTGGCATTTTTTCTTTGTCAACTAATGTCGGTAGGAAGAAAATGTTCTTGCTTTTCCAAAGTGCTACTTTCTGCCTTAGGAGAAGGAATGGAAAAGATGATACTGAAGCCCACGGCGGCCGCACAGTGTTAATTTTTCTATTATTGATGAACCAGAAGCTGAAAAGGAGGAGACAAGAAGTTTTTCTTAATGGGTGACGAAGAGATGTGTTTGTCATCAGTCTGGAAGGATGAAAAAGAGCTGGTCAAGTGGGCAAAATGGGCGAGGGAATAAAGAAAGGAACGTTTCCGCATGATGCCAGTGTGTGGTAAGGGACGAATTTGGGAAGTAGGTCGTCATTTTTAGAGATCAAGGAACAGCCCCCTGAAAATAAAGCCTGAAGTTATCCCATGGATCATGGATGGCAATAGGCCTGGATTTAGATCTTCTATACTCTTTATGGGCCAAGGTAAGTTACTTCGTACTATTTCTTCATTAAACAAGCAATGTGGGTGCAGAGGAGGATAAAACAACAGTGTTTTAAACCAGGGCAATCCCAATCAGATCATGTTTTCTTAAAAAGGAGCAATGGAATGTAAAATGTAGAAAAAAAAAAGTAAGTTAAAGGAAAGTGTACTGAAGACGGACTCATAAGTACAAAGCGTAATTTTCGTATTTATTTGTGCATCAAATTTGGGTCACCTTGTTAAATAATCATCTGAAACTTAAAGGAATTCTTTCCTTCATTCATATATTCATTGACGTATTCATAAATGTCCTGGGCCTTTCAGGTTTAATGAATAAGAAGAGCTTGCATTTTAGATAAATAAATAAATAAACGATAAAAATATCAAACCCAGGGAACCATGATGCAGAGAATTAAGAAAGAGTGTGGTTTAATAGGCAGTTTGCAGCATAATAACAAGATCCTTGGTGGCTGGTGGAATTTTCAGAGACACGCTCTCAGAGAAGGTGAAATTTCATTAAGATTTGACTGACAAAAAAAAAAAAAAAGACAGGAAACTCTCCTTGAAACATAGTATGAAAAGTATCATGGGACTTGGTCTGCGTGTTTGAGAACAAAAAAGGCAAGGAGATTTTTGATGATTAAATGAAAATACACACACATGTATACGTATATGTCGACGTCCTCTAGGATTACGGAGAACACGACCTACCAGGTGGGAGATGAAAGCACCATTGTTTTGAATGTTTCATTTTTTAACTAAACACAAAATTTGGTACCTGAACATGTTCGAGGACTCCTTGGGAAGCTGTCTTTGCTATCCTGTGGTGTGAATGGCTTAGAATGAAACTAATATAAATGGAATCATAGAAGGCAAAAAAAAAAAAAAAAACTGTTTACTGATATTTTTAAAAATTTGTGTATAAATTTTCTATGAATATTTTCAATGCCTTAGAAAATTAGTTGGGATATGATTATTCCTAGAGAAAGATTTAAAATTATATTTGTCAGTACAAAAAATAACTAAGAGATTTAATTATTGCAATATTCTTTTTTAAAATTTAAATAAACATTTTTTTCCTTTGCTTCTAAGACTGTTTGCAAATATTTAGCTTAACCAAATTTAATGGGGAAAGTCACATAATTTTTTAGATTTTTTTAATTTCTGAAAGTACTTCCATAATCTTAAAAACATTAAGCACAATTAGTAACAATAAAAAGAAACCTAAAAACTATCTTTTAAATCGAGCACTTACTATGAACTAGATAATAAATTGAAGGCTTTATAGTCAAATCCTTAGCCATAGCATGAAGGTAGCTTATCAATATTTTATAGATGGTAAAATAGTTTTAAAGAAAAATAAATTGTGCACATAAATTATTTTAAAGAAGAATAAATGGTCTACCTAGAATTCTATCCCACATCTAATTTACTTCAAAATCTGCACTCTCCTGGTGCTTGTGTAAGCCTGTGTGTTACATTATGATTCTAACTCAAGGCAGCAATTTACGGACGAAAAATCAGTTTCTTTCTTACTGATACTTAGAGAGAAAAGGAGAAGTTCACAGAAAAGAGGTGTACAGGTGTAAGTCAAAACCTGCGCGCTCCAGAATATGTTCTGACAAACAAGGGACCTTCCACATACTGCCGTACAAATTTTGATCACATTATCAAGCCTAAAAATTGTGCTTTATGGTTTGATAAATGTCTTATTTTTAAAGTTCCTGAGTCCTTAATATTTACGTTTACATTTCTAATATTGTCTGTAAGAAATGTAATGTATTCCTTTCACACCTGAGAACTTTGACAGTGATGACTGCGTTATTTTCTGAACCACCAAACGCACACACACTCACACACCTGCACGGGAGGCTGTGCGCGCGTTACATAGAGCTTCACATAGAGCCTCCGGGGGGAGCAGCATAGGTCAATACAGAGACAGAGGTTTAACCCCAAATGATAAAATGTGCAAAAAATGGAAAAATTCAAATGCTTGTATATTATGAATACACTAATTGCATTTTAAAAACTTAGATTAATCACAGCACTAGGAATGCTGCATTAGAAGTAATCCAGCTTTCTATTAAGTAGGGTGACTTTGGGTTTGAATAACTGAAATGCAATTTAAATTGGCATAAGCAGAAAGGGGCTATCACTGTGAAAGTGCAAAAGGTTTTACATCAAATGCAAGTAAAGCTATGTGGTTAGATCTCATCAGCAATTAGAAATGGGGGCTTGCCCGCTGGAAACCTCACTCTGCTTCTTTACTTTCCCCAAGTGCAGACGTTCTTCTATGCTACTCCCGTACCCAATGCAAGAAATACAGATTGCCGCAACCCTGCAACTTTGTATTATTCTCTTTTAGCTATGACAGAAATGCAGCCCATATACATGGGGCTGGCTTTTCTTTGTTTTTCTTATTCCAGGTCAATGGGAGGTACTAACGATCAGGTTACAATATGGGGATCTGTTAGCCAGAGTCCCTCTTATAGTTGTGTCCTGCACCCAAAGGTGGGCTCTACACCCCTCGTGCCTATTAAGAGGGAACACGGTTGCCCCCTTCCTTTTCTCCCCCTTTCCTCATTCCCCCAACCCCCAACTTGAATTCAGTTTTTCTACTACCTGGATGTATTTTAGATGGTCTACTGGTTTCACATGAGTATTGAGTACATTGGATATTAGCTTTTCTATTCTTGTGATACTTTACCTAGAAGAATAACCCCTATCTTGGTTAATACAAAAGATGTAAAGTCTCCATCACTTTTTATGGCTGAATAGTATTCAGACGTGGCATAAATATACCACAATTTCTTAATCTAGTCCTGGCTTGGTGGGCATTTAGGTTGTTTCCACATCTTGGCAAGTGTAAATTAAGCTTCAAGAAACAACCTAGTGCAAATGATGATAAAATGATTTTTTTTTTTCTTCTGGGTAGATGCCCAGTAGTGGGATTACAGGGTCAAATGGGAAGTCTAAATTGAGATCTTTGAGGATTCTCCATACTTCCTTCAAAAAGGCTGTATTAGTTTGCGGTCCCCCCAGCCGTGGAAAGGTGTTTTCCTTTCTCCACACTCCAGTATCTGCAACTTTGGGACTTAGTAATGTGGAATAAACTTATTGAGAACTCAGGGTGGTTTTGATTTGCATTTCCCCGTTGATTATGGACGATGAGTGTTTTTTCAGTGTTTGTAGCCGGTGGTCGGTCTTCCCCAGAGAAGGTTCTGTTCCTTTCTCTTGCCCAGTGATAGAGGATCGTTTGCTCTTTTGTTGTTGACTGAAACTGGACCCACACCTTTCACCACTTACAAAACTTGATTCGGCGGTGCCTGCGGCTCAAAGGAGTAGGCCCTTGGCCAAAAACTACAAAAAAAAAAAAAAAGGCTCTAAATGGACCAAAGATTTAAACCTAAGACATGAAAAGATAAAAATCATAGAATAAAGTGCAGGAAAAACCATTAAGGATGTCAGCCTAGGGAAAGATTTTATGAAAATGACTTCAGTGGCAGTCGCCACAAACAACAAAAAATAAACAAATGATACTTATTTAAACTTAAAAGCTTCTGCACAGCTAAGGACATGACAAAGCAAATAGACAATCTCTAGAATGGGAAAAAATGTTTGCATGTCATGAATCTGACAAAGGGTTCAAAACTAGGATCTCTAGAGAACTCAAATTTCAGCCCATATTCTTCATTCCAATTCACAAATATTAGACACAGGATTATTGAGTTCGGTTTTTGAAGTTTTTTTTTTTAATACCAGACCAAATCTCTGGCATTCGATTTACGTAATACTTCCTTTCTACCAAAAGGCATGAGAAGAGGAAATGGGGTGGTGGGTCAAAGGCCAGTTTCCAAAAGAAAATATAATCCTGTCTATATTTATTATATCTATAGGCATTTTATTATGTTATTATACTTTAGATTTTTGAGGATTTTGAGAATCAATAAACTGTGAAATGAATTTTATTTAACCAAAAACATTTTTTATTAAGTCATATACACATAGATCATGAATACATTTGTGCATATGTAGAGTACAATGTGTTGTTTTTTTATACAATTAATCTGACATGGTCACATCAAACCAATCAACAGCTTTTGCCTCATAGATTTTACTTGATTATTGTGTTAAGACATTTGTGTTCTACACTTGACAGATTTGACTTGTACCCTTGCAATATGCTCCATAGGTGTGGTCCTGCCTTTTACCCTCCCTCTGTCAAAACCCGCACCCCTACAATTTGGCATAACTAAACCAGCTCTCCAGGATATTCTCAGACCCATCCTCCATAATGACTACACAACGTTTTACCACCAAAGTAAACTCACTGAGAAAAAACAAATTTTAATAATTTTATTAAATCATAATTGTGTACATTGTTGCAATCATGGGGCACAATGTGCTGACTTCATGTACAATCTGAAATATTTTGGTCGTACTATTAAACATAGCCTTCATGGCATTTTCTTAATCACTATATGAAGACAGTGATGTTCTACATTTAATAAGTTTCACCAGTACCCTGCTAAGGTGCACCGTAGGTGTGGATTAATAAATTGTGGTACATGTACACCATGGAATACTATGCAGCCTTAAAGAAAGATGGAGATTTTACCTCTTTTGTGTTTACATGGATGGAGCTGGAACATATTCTTCTTAGCAAGTGGTGGGATCAGAAAATTTTAGTGAAACCCAACTTCCAGAGTAGCGAAAGGATTAACCAAAATATTTTATGAATCAGGATGCCTTTTCTCTAACAATGATATCTAAAAATGAATGGAATATATGTATTAAGTAAGAGCTAAAGGGCTTTCCAATATTTCAATATATTTTGTTATAAAATATTTCATACATTAATAGTCTCCTTGACTTATTATTATAAAAAAGGAATTTATTATTTTTACATCTGTATGTACATATTTAAGTAGTAAAATCCTACACTGTTTGATAGTCAGATAACTGAATTTTCCATAAAATATATTTGGGGGAATATAAATCACCCTTCCTCTTTACTGATATTTCAAATGTGATGAAGTTAGAAATGATTTATTGATGTTCAAGAAATATCACATTATGTGTAACAAAAGCAGGATAAAAGGGATAATAGATCTTAGATTGTTTTAAACTCTATCCCATACATCGACTATTTCCAAGACAAGGTAGACAACTTTGTGTGGATTTATTCTTTCTGTCATACTCCATTTTCGGTTCTGATTGGTGTAGCTAAACTGCATGATGATTTACATAAATTATCAAAGCAAATAAAAGCCTTGAGTGAATGATATACTATATCCTCTAAATACTCTTGTATGTCAGCAGAATTACTCTTGGGTTCTGATGGCCAGATTTTGCATCTTGACAAACTTGGTCAATTAGTGAACTAAAGAGATTAACATTCACATAAGACATTTTAAGTTTTGTCATAACATCATGACTTTTTTAACTTGAAATCACTGTAAATGTTAATAAATTCATATACAGGGCAGGTGCGGTAAATCTTGTCTGTAATCCTTGCACACTGGGAGGCTGAGGTGGGAGGACCACATGAGCTTGAGAGTTCAAGGCCAACTGATCAAAAGTGAGAACTCATCTCTACTAAAAATACAAAAATCAGCTAAGCATTGTCATGGGCACTGCGATAGTCCAGCTACTCTGAAGGTTGAGGCAGGAAGATCGCTTGAGTCCAGGAGTTTGAGATTGTTGTGAGGTCGGCTGATGCCACAGCATTCTAGCCTTGGCAACAGAGCAAGTCTCTGTTTAAAAAATAAATAAGAATAAATAAATAAATAAACAAATAAATAAATAAATATCCAAGCTAACTAAATGTTTACTTCCACATTTGGATTTTATACTAAAAATGTGATAACTGAAAAATGACTTGGAGATTAATCTAGTTAGGAATAACTAATGTCACCATCAGATTACTACACACCAATTATTTCATCACAGCAGACAAAAAAAACCCAAAAACAGTATATTTTTAAAATGTGAGACTTTTTAATGTGCTTAAACTCTTCAGGTAATACAGACCCTTTAATTGATCAAGTTTACATAATATATGTATTCAGATTCGGTAAACAAAAGAAAATATTTTGAAAGAATGCTATTCTGACACTTTATAAATAATAAATGTATGCCATATGTTAATTAGGCATTTTGGGTGAAACTTCAAGGGGATTTATTATATTCATTAATAAAAATTATTGCTTGTCTTCCTTTTGTATATACACAGACAGTTTGCATAAAAAAATCAAAAATAGTTCCTGGTGAGACCTTTAAAAATATATTTCATTTTACGGAGAAAGTGTATCGATCCTATCAAGTGGCACAAACCATTCAATATACAATGAATAAAAGGATACAACAAGAGAAAAAACATAGTCATATAAATGCATCATTTTAGAAAACAAATCACAAACCACAAGATGGAGCTGGAATTACATTTTCTATAAAAGTTAATGAAAATTGACTCAAGACATGTTTTGAAAATGCCTATACTTTATGCAGTACATATGATTTTAAGAACGCATACAAAATTGTATTTTATAAGTCCTTACACATTTTTTGGCAATAGATATTGTCATTATTTTAAACCTGACTCTACAATATGCGTGCAAGACCTATTGTCAAAAGAGAAAATTACAACAAATTTAGTTTAAGGATCTGGTTGGCTTTCATTTGTGATTCTGGAATCAGAGAACAGTTCGTTCTATGACATTGGCATGAGTGTCCGTCCCTACTGCTAGACAGAGAAGGTTGGCTTTGTAAGGCCAACAGCAAAGGAAAGCAGAAACAGAGAACAAAAAGTGGATTGGTTATCGTTTTTTTTTTTGCAGTTTTTTGGCAGGGGCTGGGTTTGAACCTACCACCTTTGGTATATGGGGCTGGCGCCCTACTCCTTTGAGCCACAGGTGCCACTCTGGATTGGCTGTTCTTAAACAGAACTTCATTATTAAGCTGACCTGAGTAGGATTGACTAAAATTTCTTATTTTTTGGGGGGGAGTATATTTTGAAAAATCTGGCCCACTATTAGATTCAACTTGATTTCACGGCACTCAGTACAAATGAGTCTGTTCTGGGGTGGCCTGCCCTGTTGGGACCCAGCGCAGGAAGTTGCTCCATACCAATGACATCTCACAAACTTCAGCGCAGTGCACTCCACCCATACAGTTATGTAAACTTTTCATAGAAATATTTCTACTTTGTAATAAAATAGAAAATATAAAGAGGCGAGATGAATGGAACTTGGAAAACGACTGCTAACATGCTTCCTTTAATACATGTTAGTTATCAAATAACAAAATGATATGATTTAGGGAAATCTATTCCCTGACCTTGAATACAGACTCACTTTCTGCTTCAGAGACCTAAACAGTCTCAAGGATGGATACGAGTTGCGTATGTGCAGGAGGGCAGAAAACTGATCTCCAAGGGAGATTGTGTAAGTGAGGCACGGCAATGAAGAGTCTCTAGATTCCAAAGGTCTCTCTTTTTTTTTTAATTTTTATTTTGTATTAAATCATAGCTGTGTACATTAATGCAATCATGTTGTACAGTGTGCGGGCTTCATATACAACCTGAAATATTTTCATCCAGCGGTTCGACATAACCTTCATGGGATTTTCTCATTTATTGTGTGAAAACATTTGTGTTCTGCATTTAGTAGGTTTCACCTGTCCCTTCTAAGATGCACCGTAAGTGTGATCCCACCATTTAGGCAAAGGTCTCTTGATGCTGGAGGCAAACATCTTGCTGAAGGTCAGTCATTTGGCAAAAACAAGGTGGAGACATTCTGTCCAGTCTTCTCCATGCCCTCCACATCAGTGCTGGTGTCCAATAAACAGCTTTCATCTGCTTCTTCTTCCTATTTTACGACAATAAATATGGACCCAAGGTTCCTCAAGAAGACTCTTCCCTGAACTTTTCTTCCCCCAGCACAGACTCCGTGTCAAGCCCCTTCATCCCTCACACAAAC
>CAUYRH010103682.1:0-30866 GCA_963574655.1 Perodicticus potto
GGGCAGTTTTTATCTGCCAGCCACAGTTTTTGGGGGGGGGAACCCAGGTAAAACCGGGGGTTTACTGTTTAACCTTTTTTTTTTTTTTTTTTTTTTTTGGCAGTTTTTGATTGGGTCAGATTTGAACCCACCACCCCCAGCATATGGGGCCAGCGCCCTACTCCTTGAGCCACCCAGCTATATCATTTTTTTAATAGCTACAAAGAATTCTTTTCTAACATAAATGGGGTATAATTTATTTTACCAGTTTTCTTTTGTGGGAGATTTGGGTTTATAATTAATTATCTTTGTGCATACAAAGATACACATGCATGCTTTGCATGTTTGTATTTTTTTTCCAGACACATTTAGGAAAGAATGCACAAGCCTTGATGTTTCTTGTATGCATTTTGTCCACCCCAGGTTTCAGCTGTGCCACAGAGCTCTGGCAGTCATGGGCCCACCATTGCAGCAGTTCATAGCAGCCATCATCACCCAACAGCTGTGCAGCCCCATGGAGGTCAGGTGGTCCAGAGTCATGCTCATCCAGCCCCACCAGTTGCACCAGTGCAGGGACAGCAGCAGTTTCAAAGGCTCAAGGTGGTATTCAGCTCCTTTTCGTGGGTTAAAAAGTTTATCGTTAGTAGCCTATTAATGATAATGTTACAGCTTTTAAGTTGAGAGGTGAATCACAAGAAGTTCTACTTTTTTGTTTTTGGCAAAATCTGGTTATATTTCCCATCTTGGCACCAGGGTCTGATCTAGTGAAGAATATATTTAAGAAGTGTTTGTGGAATGCACAAATGCATGCTACTTCAGTGTTATCAAGAGTGAGGTGCTATTTTCATACAAAATGGACCTTAATGTTCATTTTTTTGATGCTTCATTTGAACTTTTGAGTTCTTAATGTTGTATAGGTTTTATTGAGCACTGACATAGGATTGGCTACAGGCATGCACAAAATAAAACATCTTAGAGTTTCATCTTTTTATTCCTGTTTATGAATAGCTAAATCGGCTGGCATTTGCAAGTCCATCCTAAGTAAAAACACATGCTCCTTTTGGGGAATCTTTATGAAGTTTGGGGGAAATTGTAATTGCAAATGAAGTGTCAGTGTTTTCATCTTTTCTTCTGAGTTTCTGTGGTAGGTTTTCAGAGTTTTGAAATTTATGAGGTATCATGGCAAAATTATGTTTGTGTATTCTTTTTTGTATTACTTTTGAAAATGTGTAATAGTTGCAATAAGCTTTCCAGATTTTTCTAATTTTTACATTTATGTAAAATTTACAATTGAGTACAAGAAATATAAGCAAAAGAACTATAAAGAAATAAGATATTAGGGCTTAGAGCCTGTAGATCAGTGGCTAGGGCGCTGGCCACATGCACTGGGGCTGGCGGGTTCGAACCCAACCCGGGCCTGCTGAACATCAATGACAACTGCAACAACAACAACAAAAAAAAGTAGCCGGGCATTGTGGCGGGCGCCTGTAGTTCCAACTAGGGAGGCTGAGGCAAGAGAATCACTTAAGCCCAAGAATTAGAGGTTGCTGTGAGCTATGACAGCACGGCACTCAACCCAGGGTGACAGCTTGAGACTCTGTCACAAAAAAAAACAGAAATAAGATGTTAGATCTTCTTTTAATCAAATCAGCCTGATTATATCAAGTTGCTTATGGGTAGGAATGAATAATGTACCCTTGAAGGACATATACATGTGTAGTAGCAGATATTTGTTTCTTTCTTCTTCTTTTTTTTTTTTTTGAGTCAGAGTCTTACTGTGTCCCCTTCGGTAGAGTGAAACATAGTCTTACTTTGTCACCCTTGGCTAGAGCCCAGGAGCTGTGGTGTCATAGCTCAAGCAACCTCAAACTCTTGGGCTGAAGTGATTCTCTTGCCTCAGCCTCCGAGTAGCTGGGACTATAGGCACCCACCATAATGCCTGGCAATTTTTTTTTCCTTTTTTTTTTTTTAAGAGACGAGATTTTGGCTTGGTGCCTGTAGCTCAAGTGGCTACTACAGGCGCCAGCCACATACACCACAGCTGGTGGCTTCAAACCCAACCCGGGCCTGCCAAACAACAATGACAACTACAACCAAAAAATAGCCAGGTGTTGTGGCGGGCACCTGTAGTCCCAGCTACTTGGGAGGCTGAGGCAAGAGAATCGCTTAAGTCCAAGAGTTTGAAGTTACTGTGAGCTTTGATGCCACGGCACTCTACCCAGGGTGACATAGTGCGACTCTTTCTCAAAAATAAAAAAAAAAGAAAGAAGAGACAAGGTCTTGCTCTGGCTCAGGCTGGTCTCAAACTCCTGAGCTCAGGCCGTCCACAGTCCTTTTCGCCTCCCAAGTGCTAGGATTACAGGCATGAACTACTGCGCTATGCCGTGTAACAATTATTTCTACTTTCTGTTTTCTCTGATACTTGGTTCACCCTCATTGGTTTGAGTTTTTAGGAACTTATTTAATATTGGCCTAAGGACATTGAATGCCGTATAAATACCATAGAGCATACCCAAACTAGGCTATTTATAGGAGTTTTGTAAAATTTATTATCTACTGTATTAAATATAGATTAAGGCATAGTCTTTAAAGAGACCTTGAAGGCCTAAAATTTCATTCTGGACTCTATCTTTGGGAAAATTTAAATTAACAATGTTGTTTTTGTTTTTTGTATTTTTTAAAAAACATTTTCACTCTCTGCTTATAGGGTGATGACTGTGTATCAAAATGTATTATTGCTATGGACTTAACACTGCACCAAGTTCTTAAAATGCTTTTAAAAAATCTTGGTTGAGGGCGGGGCCCGTGGCTCAAGGAGTAAGTTGCTGGCCCCATATACCAGAGGTGGTGGGTTCAGACCCAGCCCTGACCAAAAACTACAAAAAAAAAAAAAATCTTGGTTGGATGTGATTTAATTCTGTATTAATAATGTATTCAGCAGTTAATACCTTAACATTGCAATAAAGCTTATAAACTTGCTATTCAGTTGGGTGTGGTGGCTCATGCCTATAATCCTAGCACTCTGGGAGCCTGAGGCCAGTGGATTACTTGAGCTCAGGAGTTTGAGACCAGCCTGAGCAAGAGTGAGGTCCCATCTCTACTAAAAATAGAAAAACTAGCCCGGCATCATGACAGGTGCCCATAGTCCCAACTACTTACCGAGGCTGAAACAAGATTGCTAGAGCCTAGGAGTTTGAGGTTGCTGTGAACTGTAACGTCATGACACTCTACACAGGGTGACAGAGGGAGAGTCTTTGTTTTAAAAATAAATAAATAAACTTGCTATTAAACTAACATAATCATATTTATGTAACCTTTTCAACTAGTCCTATCAAAGCACATCTATTTTCCTTACCTCCTCACAGGAGTATTGGGCATAAATATATGGATTGTGCTTTGTTTCTTTTACAGAAACTGGCACGGAAACCAGGAAGGGCTTTGGATTTGGGGTTATAGAGTGAATTATGGGTAGTGTTAGGATTACTTACTCTTTCCTTTTAGTTACAAGCTCTTATCTATATTAAATAAAATAACTTGTTGAATTTTCTTTCTAATGAAGAGAGGCAAGATCCTTCTGTGCCTCCATGTTATTTATGTCAGTATTCCCCATTGCTGCCATTTTTAGATCAGTCTTAAAATGCTTTACAAGCATTTGAATCAACTTCAATAAATCATTTATATTCTGTAATAAGGAAATATTCAGTGAGAATGCTTGCTTACATTATTTCAAGCTTTAATATTGTCTATACTTTTTGTTGGTCTTTGGCAAATTGGTGAAAAGAAATTTGAGTAATTAATTTGAGGCACTTTTGGTGTGATTTGGTTATTTGTTGAATGCTGGTATTTGGTACATATTTAGCAAATTCTCCTTACGGTTTCTTGTTTTTGTCTTCCCGGCAAGATCACAGACTTCAGGAGCTTTTAAAACCTTAGTAATAAATTCCTCGTAAAATGAGCCAAGAACATACATCAGCAGAGTCTAAGGGTGCTTCCCACATGCTTTGTTAAATCTATAGCTTTCTGATAACCACGTCTACGTTGATTTTGAAACTTATTTTTCATTATTTATTCCTTTACTTATATTTTTTTAGGAATAGGGTCTCTGTCATCCAGGCTGGAGTAAAGTGGTATGATCATAGCTGACTGTAATCTTAAAATCCTGGGCTCAAGTGATCCTCCTGCCTCGGCCTCCCAAGTAGCCAGTACTATCGGCACCCACCACCACACCTAGCTAATTTCTTTCCTTTTTTTTTTTTTGAGACAGAGTCTTACCACGTTGCCCTCGGTAGATTACCATGATGTCACAGCTCACAGCAACCTCAAACTCTTGGGCTTAAGTGATTCTTTTGCCTCAGCCTCCCAAATAGCTGGGACTACAGGCGCTCAGCTATTTTTTTGGTTATTTTTATCCTCGTTGTTTAGCAGGCCCTGGCCGGGTTCGAACCCACCAGCCCTAGTTCTTGTGGCCGGCACCCTAACAACTGAGCTATGGGCACCAAGACTCACACCAAGCTTCTTAAATTTTTTTTTTTTTTTTGAGACAGAGTCTCACTATGTTGCCCTGGGCAGAGTGCTGTGGTGTCGCAGCACAGAGCAACCTCAAACTCTTGGGCTTAAGCGATTCTCTCGTCTCAGCCTCTCTCCTAGCTGGGACTATAGGCGCTTGCCATAACACTTGGCTATTTTTTTTGTTTGTTTAGTAGGCCCAGGCCGAGTTTGAACCCACTGGCCCTGGAGCTTGTGGCCAGCACCCTAACTACTGAGCTACCGGCACCCAACCGTGTTGGTTTATATTTGATAACTTACCTGTCATGTGATGATAAATGCTGTTCCAAGGTCTTGGTTCCTTCTGCAAATTTAAGGAGTTTTGTTTTCTGTCAACTTGGTCATTAATGAAACAGTTCAGTATGGGAAGCTGAGAATATGTATTAAATAAGCCACTGAATTGCAACAGAAATTGTGTTATTTGTAAAGTATAGAAAAGCCAGTCATCAAACAAGTGGTTATTGACCAAGTATACAATCTGTACTTTCTCAACACTGAAAGACTCTGATTAACTATGGCCATAATGGAAGTTAGGACAACTAAATACATTTGGCTCAGTCCATTATAGTGCTACTATCACAAAATACCTGAGACTGGGTAGTAGAAATTCATTTCTCACAGTTCTAGGGACGTTCTGGATGCTGAGAAATCCAAGATCAAGGTACTGGGAGGTTTAGTGTCTGGTGAGGCCCTGATTGCTGCTTCCAGGTTGGTACCTGGACCTCTGTGTCCTCACATGGAAGGGGAAAGGGCAAAAGGGACCACAATGCTAGTTCCTCCTAGCCCCTTTATAAGGGAGGCCACTACAATGCCCTGCTATTTTTAGAGACAAGGTCTCGCTCTAGACTTAGCTATTTGGGAGGCTGAGGCAAGAGGGTTGCTCTAGCTCAACAGCTTAAGGTTGCTGTGAGCTGTTAGGCCATAGCACTCTACCCAGGACAATAGAGTGATACGCTGTCTCAAAAAAACAAGAAGGGCGGCACCTGTGGCTCAGTGGGTAGGGCGCTGGCCCCCTATACCGAGGGCGGCAGGTTCAAATCCGGCCCCAGCCAAACTGCAACAAAAATAGCCGGGCGTTGTGGCGGGAACCTGTAGTCCTAGCTACTGGAGAGGCTGAGGCAAGAGAATCGCCTAAGCCCAGGAGTTGGAGGTTGCTATGAGCTGTGACACCATGGCACTGTACTGAGGGTGATAAAGTGAGAGAGACTCTGTCTCTAAACTGAAAACAATAACAATAAAACCCCTACACATTCTCTTTGCTTTTCAACTGCAGAGGTCAAAGGCTAGTACCACAATGGAGTCCTAGCTGGGACTACAGGCACCTACCACAGTACCTGGCTATTTTGTTTTAGAGAGGAGGTTTCGCTCTTGCTCAGGCTGGTCTCAAACTCCTGAGCTCAGGCAGTCCACCCACCTCGGCCTCCCAGAGTGCTAGGATTACAGGCGTGAGCTGTCACACCAGGCAAAGACTACCACATTACTGCATAAGTTTCAACATAGTATGAATTTTGAGGAACACATTCAGACCATAGCACCATTTAATGGTTTATTTGAACATAAATATTCCAATACACAGTATAGTAATAGAGTGTGGCTTATATCAAATTAGGTGTGTATTTCTGGAACTTTCTGAAACTTCATATTTTGTGTAATTTAAAATATTTATCCCAAGTTTGGCGCCTATAGCACAGTAGTTACGGTGCTGGCCACATGCACCGAGGCTGGCAGGTTCGAACCTGGCTGGGCCTGCTAACCAACAATGACAACAACAACAACTAGTCAGGCATTGTGGCAGGCGCCTATAGTCCCAGCTACTTGGGAGGCTCAGGCAAGAGGATTGCTTAAGCCCAAGAGTTTGAGGTTGCCGTGAGCTGTGACACCATGGCACTCTACCAAAGGTGACATAGTGAGACTCTGTCTTAAAAATATATATATATTTATCCCAGAGTATATAGGAAGTACCTAGTGAGCATTTTTGCCTTGGCTATCTGCTGAGTAACCAGAAATTAAGTTGTCCTAAATCAGACTCAACTTTTTAGCCCTTCAAACCTGTTTCTCTTCATGGTGGGTCACTTTCCAAAGCTTAGCTCTCATTTATCTACCATAGTCTCTCAATCTCCAAATCCTGTCACTTCTACCCTCTAAAGTGCTTTTCAGTTTATGCAGTTCTCTTGTTCTTTTGCTGGGTGCTATAATTCAGGTCACTATTCTCATGTGAGTTATCCAGTTATCTCTACAACACAACTGGTCTTCCTGCTTATTTTCAGTCTATCCTACTCTGTGCCACTTTTTTCTCCACACTGTTGCCAAATTGAGTACTTGAAAATGCTATGATAAAAATCTCAGTTGCTTTTTAACAAGATCAACAAGTCTTTTCTGGATCTCCTGCTTTTTCTCCTCTCATACCTCTTATTCCTTTCAATACTCTTCTTCACCACAGATCCTCCAGTCAAACTAAACTATTTTCAGATTTCCAAATGTGTCATACGGTATCCTGTCTAGGATTTTGTCCATACTGTTGCCTCTTATTTTCTTCATTGGTTTTCACTTTTGCTAACTTGTACTTTTCCTTAGGTATGAGTTTATGTACATCACCTCCTAGGCAAGGCTTACTTTTGTTGTATACACTATAGGAATTCAGTGATCACTTGCACATTGTATTATGACTCCCAGCTAGATGTGAACACTTCTGTAGAGGCTGTCAATTACTTGTCATTGAATCCTTAGTACTTTTCATGGCATGTTTATTGTAGCTTAGTAGATAGTTGTGAAATGAAGAAATTAATTTATAAATGAATGGTATTTTAATGTGATTATTCTTTTTTTTTTTTTTTAAAGAGACAGTCACTTTATCACCCTTGGTAGAATGCCATGGCATCACAGCTCACAGCAACCTCTAACTCCTGGGCTTGGGCGATTCTCTTGCCTCGGCCTTCCGAGTAGCGCCCGCCACAACACCCAGCTATTTATTTTTGTTGTTGCAGTTTGGCCAGGGGTGGGCTCAAACTCACCATTCTTGGTATATGGGGCTGGCGCCCTACCCACTGAGCTACAGGCACCGCCCAATGTGATTATTCTTTACTGATCATTCTGTCCAAAATTATCCAAAGCAAGGCTACAGATATTATGAGTTCATTTTTATTTTAGACTTGAGATTTAATATTGGCATCCATACTTTGAATATTTTCTATTTCATTTACTATGTTAAGTTTATATAGACATAAACCTTTGGTTTTTTTATAATTCTTTTTATAACTTTGAGATTTATCCCTATCTTAGGTGGAAGATGCACTATCTTATCTTGACCAAGTGAAGCTGCAGTTCGGTAGTCAACCTCAGGTCTACAACGATTTTCTTGACATCATGAAGGAATTTAAATCTCAGAGGTAAAAGACACATGTGGTTGTGCTCAAGCTTTGGACTTAGTGTATTGATTTTGAAAGTAGGAAGATACAGCTTATTTGTACCTGCTGAAAGACAAAGGATACTCCCTTTTGGGGGTTGAATTTTCAGTATCATGCCTTTATTTTTGAGTATTTGTATTGCTTTATTGATGGAAATTACAGCCACTAGACTTTTGTTTTCTCTACATTGATAAGTTTTGTTTTCCTTACCTGTTTTTTTTTTTTTTATTAGTATTGACACGCCAGGAGTGATTAGTCGTGTGTCTCAGCTATTCAAAGGCCACCCTGATTTGATAATGGGCTTCAATACCTTCTTGCCCCCTGGCTACAAAATTGAGGTGCAAACCAATGATATGGTGAATGTGACAACTCCTGGCCAGGTTCATCAGATCCCCACCCATGGCATCCAGCCTCAGCCCCAACCACCACCCCAACATCCTTCCCAGCCTTCAGCCCAATCAGCCCCAGCTCCTGCCCAGCCAGCTCCTCAAGCCCCACCTACCAAAGTCAGCAAGGTAAGCACCTAGAAAATACTGCGTTATGTGAAATGTATCCCTACAAAGCACCCTACTTTGACATTTCCCCTTTATGTAAGAGTTAAATAGAGGTATCTATTTAAATCAACCCATCAGGAAACTCTAAGGACTTTTTTATTCCCAGTGTCTTCTTACTGAACTCATGAACATCCTAACAGACTGACTTTTTATGTAATAGTACTTCGTGCAGTCAGAAAAGGTTATTTTAGCATGGTCAAATTATGCTACTGCCCACAAGGTCATCTTTTATAAAAGTTATTTCATTCACTAGGTTAGGTCATATCAAGCTAAGCACAAGATCCTGCTGATGATGACAATGACAATGGGGTGTTACTTGGGCTAGAATGGCACCGTCTGATAATAGTAGCCACTAGCCATGTGTGACTATTTAAATTAGTTAAAATAAATTTAGTTTTTCAGTTGCACTAGGTACATTGTAAGTGCTCAGCAGCCACATGTGACTAATGACTATATGAGATCTGACAATTATGTTCAACAATTAAATAGCCTCCTAGAAAAAGTGCTACATAACCTCATTACTGAATATCACTGTGATCACAATCACATTTGAAGTTCTCCCATTGGGAAGCTATGCACTGACACCAATGCCTAATCCACCCTTCAAAGCACTTTTGGAACTCTCTTTCTTGGAATGACCATCAGAGCTGTTGTCATATTACCCTGGCTGTCCTGAAATGTCTTCCTTTCAATATTTCCTTTATGTTTGGAAAAGAAAAACGTCACTAGGGGCCAGAGCAGGTGAGTAGGGAGTGTGTTCCAATATGGTTATTTGTTTACTGGCTAAAAATTCCCTCACAGACAGTGTTGTGTGAGCTGATACATTATCATGATACAAGAGCCATGAGTTCTTGGCCAAGATTTTTAATTATGGTTTTCCTGTTTCTCTCTTAATGTTTACTTGGTCTGCTACACTTCTCACAGTCAGCCAACGATTTTGATGCACAATTCAACAACAAATTTTTGCAATGTTTTTGTCAGTTCTGCTCTTTACTGACTGCCTTGACCTCTCTTCATCACTGACACTTTCTCTCTCCTCAAAAAACATTAAAACTGAGCGCCCGTAGCTCAGTGGGTAGGGCACATACACCCAGGTGGTGGGTTTGGTTTTTTTGTTTTTTGTTTTTATGTTTTTTTGCGGTTTTTGCTTGGGCTGCGTTTGAACCCACCACCTCCGGCATATAGGGCTGGCACCTACTCCTTTGAGCCACAGGCGCTGCCCTAGGTGGTGGGTTTGAACCTGGCCCAGGCCAGCTAAACAACAATGACAACTGCAACAACAAAAAACAATAGCCGGGCGTTGTGGTAGGCACCTGTGGTGCCAGCTACTGGGAGGCTGAGGCAAGAGAATTGCTTAAGCCCAAGAGTTGCTATGAGCTGCGATGCCATGGCACCCTACCGAGGGTGACATAATGAGAAACATTTAATTCATTTGTATGCTACTGTTTTTTCTTCATGGCATTATCACCATAAATTTGGACTAACATGTCCATGATCTCACTTCTGCTCTTGCCATGTTTAACAAGAAACTCCTGACCAGTGTCAATTACTTCTGGTCAGATGGCCATCGTTTTGTTTTTTGTTTTTTTTTTTTTGAGATAGTCTTATTGTGTCACCCTTGATAGAGTGCTGTGGCGCCACAGCTCACAGCAACTTCCAACTCATGGGCTTGGGCCTAAGTGACTCTCCTGCCTCAGGCTCCCAAGCAACTGGGTCTATAGGCGCACACCTCAACGCCTGGCTATTTTTTGGTTGCAGTTATCGTTGTTTAGCAAGTCTGGGCCAGGCTCAAACCCGCCAGCCTTGGTGTATGTGGCCAGCGCCCTCCTCACTGAGCTATAGGCCATTGCTTTTCTTACCTGCTAGTCTCTGAACATTAGTAGGCCAAAGTACCTGGTCACAACCATCACTGTAGTCCAGTAAGATCTCTGCTGTATTTCTAGATAAGATTTACAAATGTTCGTTGCTCTAATTCAAACTCTGATAGTCTTACAATGGCACACAAAAACGCACAATAATGAACACTACACATTACACAGCAAGACGCTGCCACACGTCACACAGACACAGGTATAAGACATTGAATATGCCAAAGTTATGAAACCTTTTCTAGTTGTTTATACAGTGCTGCCAGTGTCAGTGCTTGGTGGCAAGTTCATGAACTTAATTGTCAGATATTGTAGGATGCTACAGATAAAGAGCATTCCCATCATCTTGGTTCTATTGTAGAGCTTGCCTCAAAAACTTTTTATGGAGTTACTGTAATAATTGAGGTGTTGTCTTTCGTAACATTAAAGATCTATACAGAAGGAGGGTGATTTTTATTCCCCCTCCCATCTGCACCTGTTGAGCTAGTGAGTTTTTTGTTTTTGTTTTTGTTTTTGTTTTTTATTTTTTTTGAGACAGAGCCTCAAGCTGTCACCCTGGATAGAGTGCTGTGGCATCACAGCTCACAGCAACCTCCAATTCCTGGGCTCAAGCGAGTCTCCTGTCTCTGCCTCCCAAGTAGCTGGGACTACAGGCACCCGCCACACACCCGGCCATCTTTTTTGTTTTTTTTTTTTTTAGGTTTCCATTTTTTGCCTTCACAGAATTAAAAAGGCTTAATATTAATATTCAATAACAATAACAGTGTTTAAGATAAGGACTAGAAACAAATGAAAGAAGATAAATACATTCAGAAAAGAAATCAGATGATTACTGCATCGAAATATTAAGCAACATTAATAATAATAATAATGCAAAGAAAGTAACATTCACATTGTCAAATAAGAGTTTGTCTATTACAGAATGCTTTAACTCTGAGGCTCAGTATGGAGTCATCAGTTAATGTATTTTTTCCCCAAAATCTCAAAAAATAGACAACTAATATTTATAAATAAAAGTAAAAGATAATTTCAAAAAGCAGATCATACCAAATCTTATAGACAATAGAAAAAGAAGAAATAATTCAAAGTCATTCTACTTAATCAGGATACACCTGATATTAAAATTAGAGAAAATATATTGTTATAAAGGGACATGACAAACATATTTCACTTATAAATGAGGATGCAATATCCTAAACAACATATTAACAAGTTGAATTAAAAATTAATGGTTAAGTAATGTACTTTGGTCAAAATTGAATCCAGTTTATATAAGAATTAGTCACTATTTTCTATTCTTTTTTTGTTTTCTTTCCCTCACCCTCTCCCCTCCTTTACTTCCTTAAATATATTTCTAATAGCTTATTAAAGTCTTTGTCTGTGCAGTGCAATATCTATAGTTCCTCGGGGACCGTGTTTATCGACTACTTCCTTCCTGTGTATGAGCCATACTTTCCTATTTCTTTGTGTGTCTTGTAACTTTTCTTCTGGTCAAAACTAGACATTTTAAATACTATGAAGCAGCAGCTCTAGAAATCAGATTGCTTACCCCCAAAGGTTTGTTTGTAGCTGCTGTTTGCTAGTACAATGGTTTTATAAACTAATTCTATAAAGTCTGTAATTTTTTTGTTGTGTGTGGCCACTGTTGTCTCCACTTGGTTAGTTCTCTTAGTGCTCAACTAATGATCGGTCAGTGATTTCTTTACTGCTGTGTGTTTTCATCCTCTGCTGAAGGGCTGTGTGTGTGTGTGTGTGTGTGTGTGTGTGTGTGTGTTGAGGCACCCTTTCAACTCTCAGGCGGAGAATGTTTATTCTGTAAAAAAGGAATTTCTTTTTATACTACATATCTTTTGTTTTCTGAGTTAAAAACAAGATAAAATCCCCCAAACATTTTAAAACTACCTAACTCAACTCTGTTTCTCTGTACGCTCTGCATAGTATTTGTTTTCCAATTAAAATGAAAAAAAGACTGTCTTGCTGTGCTCAGACATCTTCAGCACCATGTAGCAATGCTTACAAACACCTTCTTTTCACAGTAAAATACTGCTGTTCACAGAAATAAATGTGTCAGGCTTACATTAGACTTAGAGTGTAAATAATTGAACAGGCAGAAGTCTTGAACAGACTGTCTGCTTAAATATCATCGTTAGCAGAAGAAATGTTACAGTGAATCCACACTTCCAACAATTCCCTAGAATTCTGCAATATGGGTTCCGGCATATGGAGTGGCGATGTTTCAGAACATTTAAAACATTCTGTGGAGTGGTGATGTTTCAGAACATTTAAAACATTCTGTTATATTTGATGTCTTTTTGTGTATGCCCTGAAGCATGATTAGACATTGAGTGTTCTTTAGAATTAGTGAAACTTCTAAATACAAACTATGAAAAGCATCCATCAAGGCTTATTTAATCTAATTTAAGATGAAAAGGTATTAAGGAAAGTTCATGGTTATAATTTGGTGGCACAGTGTCTACATTTCTTTTGCAAGATCTTAGCACACCACTTTTTGTAATAATAGCAAAACACAATGCTTAACGTAAGAAAGCTGCTGGTATTTATGGTTCCCCACCTGAGAGAGGAAATGGGAGAATAATCTTCTGAAAAGTAAGGGATGTTGTGAGTATAAGCACAATGTTAAATTAGATACTAAATTGGTATTATATTGCAGAATCAAATTAAATATTAAATGAGACTCCATATTTGTGAATTGAACTTCCCATACTTCACATAATTAGTAATGTTTAAGTCAACTAGCACATATTTTAACTGAATCAAAATTTCACACCAAGAATTGGATTATTAATGAGTACCTATAAAGGATTGTGAATATGACTCGAGTCTGTGTTATAAACTGAAAATGTCAATAGTTGATCAATGAATACCTCACTGAGAAATCCAAATGTAACTTCAAAATCCATTTGTATGGTAGAGAATAGTGAGGGAAGTATCTAGAACTTGTGCAGAAACTTATCTTTTGAGCTCTGAGCTCTACCTTTAATTTTGTTCCTATCGGACACTTGCTTTTCATGATTTTCAGCATTGTGGGGCCAGCACTGTGTGCTGAGCACCGCTATATACATTTGAGCTTTTGTTGTGACAGTGTGACAATGTATGTATCTCAAAAAAGGCAGCACTAAATTCTACAATTTGTGATAGGCTTTGATGCGGGATCTAAGGAATATCCCTAGTGTCTTATGCTTTACAAAGACCCTCACTGGCAATAGTATCGTAAGCCTGTTTACAGTCTCTCCCCTCAACCCCGGGGTTCAGAATTTATCAAAGACACCAAGCTGGGAATTAAATGTCATACTGTGGTCTTTATTCTCCAGTCTTTCTTCCTAAGCATTTGGTCATCTAGTTCCTCTTCCCGAAACCACAAAACCTATTTCCTCATCTCTGAGCCAAAACAAAGAAATAAGCAACTAGATAAACAAAACACCAAAATAACAAATAAATATATCAACTTGTAAAAATTGACTTCTCTTGGGTCAGTCGCACAGGCTCAGTAAATGAGCTCAGACAGTCCTGGGCCACAGTAGTAGACACAGTCAAGGCTGGAACTGAGAGTCCTTCCACACCATGCCAGCTGGGCAGGGGCCCCTCTTCAATGGCCCAAGTCCTTCCTCTGGATTTCTGGGTTCTGACAACCCCCCACCTTCCTTTTTCCCCTTTGAGTGGTAGCTGCTTCCTGGAGTTAACTTATCTCTGTTACTTAAGTGTTCCTTTTCTCTGCTTTTAGGGTTCTCTAACACCTGATCAATCTTTCATTCATTATATTACATGACCTCTGTTAATATACCTAGTGTAGTTTCTGTTTTCCTGACTGGACTCTGGCAGTACCAGCATAGGGGGACTATAAGGCTGACCCTAGGAATCCTGGCAAAGGTGGGAGACATTACGTCAACCAGCTGGAGGGACTTCTGCTGAGAAAGCATGAATGGTGCAGAAACAAACAGGAAGAAGCAGATTCTTTCTTCAGCTACGGCCTTTCTGCCTTTCTCCAGCGTCTTCCATTGGCCAAGCCCATCAAGGTGCCAGATGGCAAGGGAGAAATGTGTTTTGCTGAGTATCGGCTCTAGCATCACAAAACAGATGAGTTTGGAGCTAAGAGACAATAGCTTCATAGTTGGTACATGTGGCTTTGACCTTTGCTTTTAAATTTTAATGACTTCAGATGGACTTTTGATGAATGCTAGGGAGCCAAAAGGAGAGAAGCATTTTATAGTACTCAAAGCATTAATTTTTTTGGTATATAGAAATGTACTTTGTTATTTCTATCTTTTTTTCATAGAAGCCTACCTTTGAATATGTCCTTTTTCTTTCTTTTTTTTTTTTATTCCATAGATTTTTGTCTTGCTCTGCCACCCAGGCTGGAATGTAGTGGTGGAGTTAGAGCTGACTGTGTCCTTCAACTCCTGAGCTCAAGTGATCCTCCTGTCTTAGCCTCTGTAGCTGAGACTACAGATGGGCACCAGCACATCTGGACAATTTTTCCTATTTTGTGTGGAGGTGGAGTCTCACTATATTGCTCAGGATGATCTCAAACTTCTGGGGTCCAGTGATCTTCCTACGCTGGCCTCCCAAAGTGCTGGGATACAGGTGTTAGCCACTGCACCTGGCCTCAGTATCTGCTTACTGACAGTAAAGAGGAAAGTGTGAATATGTGCCCATACTTTCCAAGATAACTTGATACTTAAATAATCTAAAACTAGGAATCAGAAAGTAATGAAGATGAGGTTGAGGAACTTTCATTGTACAATAGAGTGGAAAGAGGCATGGGAGTGCGCACATAGCAGGCAGCACCTTGTAACACTGAAGTCATGACATTATCATATTTTTAGCTTTGCCCTAAAAATATTTTCTATGTTACTGTACCTGTTTATTAAGGTAAGGCACCTACAGTTCGGCGCCTATGGCTCAACAGGCTAAGGCGCCAGCCACGTACACCTGAGCTCGCAGAATCCAGCCCAGGCCTGCCAAACAACAATGATGGCTGCAACCAAAAAACAGCCGGGCGTTGTGGCGGGCGCCTGTAGTCCCAGCTACTTGGGAGGCAGAGGTAGGAGACTCGCTTGAAACCAGGAATTGGAGGTTGCTGTGAGCTGTGATACCACGGCACTCTATCCAGGGCGATGGCTAGAGGCTCTGTCTCAAAAAAAAAAAAAAAAGGTAAGGCACCTACAATGGGCCTAAAATGGCACAGTGTTGAGGATATCATAGCAAATGAGGTCCAGATGCTTCCTGGCTTTAAATCCCCAAAGATAGACACGAAGCAAGCAATGCACTAAAATTGTAGTGGGATGAGGGAGTGAAGAGGAAGGTGGGATGGTTGTGAGTGAATTGAGAAGGAGTCAAGAGAAGGAAGGGTGGAGAAGAGAAGAGGTCGTATTTAATGTCAATATTGTTTTCTCTAGACTATGAACTCTTTTCGTATTATTTTTAAAATTATCTTTATATTATTTTTCCTTTTCCCATTTTGTGTCTCCAGCGTCTATTGATAGACTTGTCATACAGTAGGTGTTTAATAAAAATATGAAAACTGTATATGTGAATGTGTTCTTCCTTTTCCCAAAATACTGGACCTTGTTGATTTTTCTGGAAACTGAGGCTCCAACTAGAAGGCATTTATTCTTTTAGGTTCAGATATATTGGTTTTAGAAAGCTTAGTTTAAAATCCAAAGATCCAACCCCCACCCTCCCAAAAGAAATACTGCATAGACTCACATATAGTCAATACATAGAAAATTTTGGAAAAATACTAGTGTGTGAGGTTCACTGAGGCACTAGAGGTCAAGGACATCTCAAGGAACAATCAGATATTATTTGTTTTAGCTTTGCCTAAAACATTCAAATATAAAATATCAATAATATTTGCTGTGTTCTCTAAAATGGAATTAGAAAGCATTCATTTAATTTATTTAGTATTTTTTATGTTCACATATTAAGTGGCCATAGACAAGGAAAGCTATTTAGTAAGCTGTGACCCTGGGTAGAGTGCTGTGGTGTCACAGCTCACAGCAGCCTCAAACTCTTGGGCTCAAGCGATTCTCTTGCCTCAGCCTCCCAAGTACCTGGGACTACAGGCAACTGCCACAATGCCCGGCTATTTTTTGTTGTTGTTGCAGTTATTATTGTTTTAGCTGGCCTGGGGCTGGGTTCGAACCCTCTAGCCTTTGTGCATGTGACTGTTGCCCTACCCACTGAGCTATGGGTGCCACCTATACATGAATTTTCTCATAAAATTATTAAAGAGGTGACATTTTATTTTTATTAATATAATAATAAAATAGCATGTGAGTCATTTCACATATCTATAGTCACATCCTAACTGGACTAAATAAAGAAGCACAAACGCATAATAACCAACAAAACAAAAATGTTAAAAAACTAAACAAATGTTTTAGGTAAATTCCTGACTTCTTAACTAAAGTAAATAATGAGAGGGAAAAAAGGAAGGAAGAAAAATAGGCAGGAAGGAAAAATAATTTCTATTTCTTATGATTTCTTAATTTTTCAGGCAAATTGAGTTTATTTCTTTGTACTCATGTCATAATGTCTGAAAAAACTCATTAGACAATTTTTTGTCTGGAACTTTCTTTTAATGTTTCTTCCTTTCATTTTGTGGCTAATGTTTTTCTATTATCAAGACTTTGCATGCTTTTAACACCCACCCAGCCCCATCATATATATATATATATATATTTTTTTTTTTTTTGGTTGAGTTCTAAGTGACAAGTACATTGATACAACTGAATCATCTTTCTGCAGGCATGTCTTTGTTATCAGATTGGTTTTCAAGTAGATTTAAAATTTTAAAAGTGCATCCGTTGAACAAGATTAGTCTTTGCAAGATATGACATTTATCCTGCAATGGGTGACAGAATTTTTATATTTTCGACATGTGAACCAAACTAGATAGTAAGCTGACATATTGCTAAGTAATTCTTTTCTTTCTGGTTATCAGATTAAGCCACTAAAATGAAGCTGAAAGAGTGTTATCATGAAAGTTATTGGATGAGGGCCAACTTCCCACTCTCCTATGATGCCAGGATTTTCCAACAACCAAAAGCCAAGTTAGGTCTTGCCTTGATATAAAGAGAATTCAGAAAAACTGACAACTGAGAGGTGAAGTAAAGAAGCAAGCAGAAGTTGACATTTTGTTGGATTTCTTTGGTGAGCCTTAGAAACTTTTTAAAAACAAACATATACAATATAAGAAAAATTGGAGAGATGCATTATATCAGTAATTTCGAGAAGATGTCACATTGCTATATAAAAGTAATCCTATTAAATTATATTCCTTCATCATGGTCCTTCATAAATATTTATTAATAATATAATAAAGATCCAAAGTGTTATTGTTGGGAAAAATGCTATCATCCAAAATTTGAAGAGCCTTTTTTGAGGGATATAAGGAATCTGTGGCTAAATAAAAGTCTAAGAATCAGGGTGATGCCTCTGGCTCAAAGGAGTAGGGTGCCGGCCTCATATATTGGAGGTGGTGGGTTCAAATCCAGCCCCGGCCAAAACAGCAAAAAATAAATAAATAAATAGAAGTCTAAGAATCAGATTATGCTACATAATGTTACAGGAAGACGAGGCCCAATGGAGAGAAAGAGCACCCAAACGCAGTGTTGAAAAGAGGAAGGGCTTTGTTTCAGCCTGCAGAGTGAGGCACTGAAGAATTCAAAATGGCTGCACTGCCTGACTGGCTCAGTCTTCTCCTTTTTATCTCCAGTCAAAAAGTTCTGGCCCATGGATACCTTTCTCACTGGTCAGTTTGAATCAAGCTGGAGAAGCAGAACCCCTGGGTTACGGAACCGTGGGCTTTTACAGAAGCAAAAACAGGCGTTAGTTTCCAGGTCCCAGGAAGTTAAGTTTCTACAAATTCGGAAGAGCTGAGTCACCACCGGGAGGACTTCACAGATGTATCCTAGGGGTCTCCTTGAGAAGACCTTAGACCTTAGGTTCTCTTAGACCTTACTCTTTTCGGGTATCCTGTCAATAGTATAATGATACAAATAATTCCAGACATGTTTTATTACCTTTTAAGAAAGTGGAGTGAAGTATGACTTCCCTCAATTAAACAACAGAGGATTTAGGTAGGAAGAATGAAAGTATTTGACTTGGAATTTAACTGCGATGTAGGGATATGAGCACACCTTCCCCCTGAAGTAGTATAATCTTTAGTAAGTACAGATGTGGACTTAATCTTGGTGCAGAAGTAATATAGTTCTTCTGAGAATTCTGTCTCTTACCTTCACACCAGCTCCTCACATCTCCCTTTCAACCCATTTCTCTCAACTTCTCATCTTCCTCTCCACCCCTTCAACACATCTTATTGACATAAATTACACACACACACACACACAAATGGGCAATGATTTAGCTGACATCTTCGTCTTTTCCCACCTAACTTGCTCTAATCTCAACATCAATGATGGCTGTCTACTTTTAGCATTGTGCATATTTTAAAATCATTAGCCACATTTTACTAGGAGAGCTTATCAGCTTTGTAATTTGTTGCCTTTCTTTTCCGTTGAATCTGTCAACTTCCTATTGCATTTTGGATCAAGTCCCCAACCTTCATCCCAAAGGTCAAGATGCTTTGTTCTGCGTGGCTTACTCTCTTTACTGTAAGACAGTAAAGTCCTTTCCTACCCCATACTCTTTTTTCTGCTCAATTCCCCATGGATAGCTGATTATTTTCCCAATGCTACACTTTCTTTCACTCTCTATTTTGTGCTTAAGATGTTCCCCTGCTTTAATTTTATTTCAGTAAATAGAGAATTACAGTAATTCTCTACAGTAAAAAAAAAAAAAAACTCTTTTTTTTTTTTTTCTTTTTGAGACAGTCTCACTTTGTCATCCTTGGTAGAGTGTGGTGGCATCGTAGTTCACAGCAACCTCCAATGCTTGGGCTCAAGTGACTCCCTTCCCTCAGCCTCCCAAGCAGCTAGGACAGTCACCCACCACAACACCTGGCTGTTTTTTTTAAAGATGGGGCTCTCACTCTTGCTCAGCCTGGTGTTGAGTTCCTAATTTATGGCTAGATATTCTTTGTCTTGCACCAAGTTGCTTCTTAAAAGGAGGCAAAACAAAGGGGTCTTCCTGTACATTTTTTCATTATAAAGCTTTGCCACTGCTTATATTTGTAAGTGAAATACATTCTGAAATTCTTTGGGGTGCATGCCAAATACTGAAAATTTGCTGGCACGGATGCCAGTAGCCCCTTCTATCATAGCCTCACAAGGATCTAGATGCTTTCTAAATTCCCAATATACCCCTTGTTCTCTGTTGCCCATGCTAAGGCATATAAAGAACTTTTAAACTTTTCTTCTAGGACACTCCTTCCCTACCCATCAGCATTCCCCTGAAAGGTTCTTTTCCCTAAGTAGAATGAGAAAATCAGAAGGCAAAATCTCTACACAAGAGGTTTGGAATTCATTAAGCCAATCTTCCCAAAGTCCAGAGTTTGAGAAGAAAGAGGGATCAATATAAAAACTAGTCCATGTTTGTTATTTCCAGGGTTCTTGTTAACCAAATGGTGATTAAAAATCATAATTTCTAATATAATTTTCCTCTAAAGCTTTTTATTGTTTTCTTTTTTATTGACGGTCAATAGGCTATGAGTAAGGGATAAAGCAATGCTTACCTATTTACTCAAACAGATTTTTGTACACTGGTATGTGCTGAGTTTGGGAACAAAATTATCTCAGCTTTTCTATGATCTAAAACCTCTGAAAGAAGATAATTAATTCTCAAGCATTTTTCTGAAGGCTTAAACATATTTTTACGGAGACTGTTCTGTGTTGATTCAATTTGATTAGGTCCAGCCTACTGACCGCATGGTAACCTGATAGCACACCTGTGCATGCTGCTTAATTTCCTGCTCTTTTTTCTCATTCATCAACCAAAAATAAATAAATAAATAAATAAATAACTTAAGGAACATACAGTCGTTGGGATAAGTCTGAATCAATTATCAGTGCAATTGAAATATAATAAACCTATACTAATTTTTTAAAAATCTTAAATGAGCCACATTACTGTTACTTAGGAAGAGGATATTTTATCAAAAGTTTCCTTGTTAAGTTGTCATTTGTTTTGAAAGGATAAAATCTTGAATAACGTATTTGTTCTTTAAAACTTTTCAGGCAATTAATGTGTTGGGTAACATGTGAAGGAGTGGGGACTACAGAATTTCATAACATAAACTTTCTACTCAGAAAATTAAATCCTTGTTACACTGAGTCATTTTAGTTAAAAATTTCAACGGGATGGAACAAAAGGATCTTTTGTGATTATTTATGATGTACCTCGGAGGCAATTTTCAGAGTTGTGACTGGTGACAAAAGAAAATGTCACTTCGAGCCGACTTTCTGAACTTCTATTCTTTCTCATATAAATGGTCACGATCAATAGTATTTATCACTAACTTTATTTAGCCATCATTAACCTTTTTATGTCATGATAATTATTCTGGTTATCTATAGCCACACAGCAAATAACTCCAAAATTTAATGGTTTAAAATAAAATAAAGACAATATTGATATTTGTTCACAATTCTGCAACATGTATCGGATCAGCGAGGACAGATTATCTCTACTCCACTGAGCACTAGTTGGTGTGTCTCCAAGGCGGGGTGCAGGGATCGTCCGAAGCCTCCTTTATGCACGTATGTGGTCATAGATGCTGGCTGTCATCTGGAATTTCAGCTAAGGCACAGCTGGATTACCCATTTCTGGCCCCTTTCACGTGTCTTTTTGGCTTCCTCACAATGTGGAGGATAGGTTCCCGGGGTGAGCAGCCCAAGAGGACCAAGTGGAAGTCGTATCAACTTTCATGGCTCAGCCTTCGCATGCACACCATGTTGCTCCTGCTGTAGTCACAGGCCCACCCAATTTTTTGTTTGTTTTTACTGATAGGCTGTTGCTCTGTGGAGTAGTCCTTCCACCTTGGCCTCCCAAAGCTCTGGGATTACAGGGTTGAGCAACCATGCCCAGCCTCAGTTTTAAGTGTATGAAATATCTCTCAATGGAGGAAGGTCTCTCCGAGGAGAAGAGCCCACACCTTGGTACAATGTGATTGTACCAAGATCACATTGGCTGGAATCCACTGGTGTGGACATTTTAGTAAAATGATGAGAAATCTATAGAACTTATTTTCTCTCTAAGTTCTGCTTCAAAAGGACTAATGCTTATTCTGTTTCTCTACATGTAAACAAAGCTATAAACCTTCCACTTACATCAGTGTGATTAAATGTACCTTGACCACAGTCAAAAGTAACTCTTGTCCACTTAAGACATTCCCTAGAATCACAAGCTAGGAAATAAGGAAGATATAAAGGTATAAGAAAAAATGATTAGTCATATTGAACCGTTTCCTGAGAGAAATGGAAATAAAGACCCAAAGTCTTCTAAATGATCACTGGAAAAATTACATAAAAAGCAATCAGTATCAAGTGGTCTCATCCCAGTGTGATTTTTTTTCCAGAACTGCTAATGAATTTTATGGGGTAGTTTGCAAATTTGTGGTTCAATAAACAGGCAGCACTGTTGTATAATGGACCCATACCCTAGTTTTACAAGATGAGCAAAACCTCCAATCCTGTTCACATACTGTGGTGAGAAGGGGAAAAGTACTGCCCTTCTGCTTTTCCAATTCTCCGACTTGTTCTTCTTCTTTTTTTTTTTTTTGTAGAGACAGAATCTCACTTTATTGTCCTTGGTAGAGTGCCGTGGCGTCACACAGCTCACAGCAACCTCCATCTCCTGGGCTCAAATGAGTCTCCTGCCTCAGCCTCCCGAGTAGCTGGGACTACAGGTGCCCACCACAACGCCTGGCTATTTTTTTGTTGCAGTTCGGCCGGGACCGGGTTTGAACCAACACCCTCAGTATATGGGGCCAGTGCCCTACTCGATGAGCCGCAGACACCGCCCCAACTTGTCCTTCTTAAGATTTTCTAATAAGAACCATCTCAAGTGGCTTAAGTGGTTTTGATGTAAATTATTTTAGTCCTTTTCTTATGTTTCTCTAGATTTAGGTTTGTAGACAACACATCGACACTGGAGTTCATCTCCTGGCTTTTCAAAGATAATAAAGCATGACAGGGCAAGGAAGGGAAATTCCTCAAACAGTTCACCGTTCTACAAGATTTCTAATGAGAGCCTAGTTTACCGTTTCAGAGCCTACCTTTTATGTTTATGCTTTTTCTGTTTTAAATTTGATTTGCAAATTTCCTTTGCTTTGAATTTTCCCACGGGATTTCAAAATGCTTTGCCCTTTGGCTTGTCATTGATATTGCGCTGGTGCCTGGGAGCATGCGTACTGTGGAGACACCTCTTTCCTGTAGCTACGTATGTGTCCCTGAGTTGCACGACACAGGGAGTACTCAAGATGATACCCGGAAGTGGACAGTTTATGGATCCTAGAAGAAGTTGTGCATACACTAATGAGCTATAGCTGGCAAGTCTGGATTCAGACCACGATGAACCCAGGAAGTAGACATTTCATCTTTTCCCTGAAGAACTCCCACTGGAGTTTCTTTCTTAAATAATATTTTGCTCAAAAACGACAGTTCTTTTCAACCAGAGTGGGTGCTATTGTATTAAAAATTTCTGGATGGGTTGGATAAATCTGGGAATATTGGGATCTGTGAGCTGATCTTTTGAGTATAGCCTGGAGAGGCTACAAGTTCTTCAAAAAACCGTCCCCTGGTGTGGTGCGGAATCTGGTGTTGAGGGTGGAGCAGGAGGATAGAACAGTATTAGCAGGGCGGGGAGGAGAGCAGTGACCGTGGGCAGACTCACTGCGTGTCCCAGGCACCAGAGAGCTGAGAGACACTTGAAAGTCAGTCCTACCAAGGGACAAGAAAGTGCTAAAAGCTCTGCTGGACCAACAGACGTGGCATAAAAACTGAGGCAGTGGTAAACCTCAAGGGCATCGGTGGTGATGTCAGCACCAACACACCAAACCAGACTCACCCCATTCATAGCATTCCAGGCCCAGACAGAACCTGCTCCGCTGCAGAAGTCCTTGGGGCTGAAGGAGAATACACGCATTGCTGGAGAGATTTCTATTTGTCAGGGGCTGCTCCGGGTGCTTTCATGAATTAAGCCATTCAGGTCCTGATAGTTTCAGGTAGAACAATTCTTGTCTTCCATTTACAGTGTGATAATTAAGGTACTGAGAAGAGAAACAATTGACCCAAGATTACCCAGTTGGTAAATGTCAGAACAGGACTTGTAACCACTACAGTGACTTGGCGTGGTGGCAGAAGTTTCTCCTTCTCTGCCTCCAAGATATGGAATCTGCAGGAGCTTCTCCCTGCACCCATTTTTCTCAGGTAGGGACCTCTCTGCCATCAAATGGACCGGATACTTGTCTGAAAGAGGCTGAGTTTGACTGAAGGAGATTCTTTCTTAAAAAAAAAAAAAAAAGAGCTTTGTTTATATGTAATTAACATACCATAACATTTATCTGTTTAAAGTATACAGTTTTTAAAGTGGTTTTTGGTATATTTACAGAGTTGTGCGACCATTACCACAATTAATTTTAGAATATTTCCATCACCCAAATGAACTCCCCCATCCATGAGCAGTCACTCCCCATTTCCCTCCAACACCCCCAGCCCCTGCCTTAAGCAACCACTGACCTACTTTCTGTCACTATAGACTTGTCTATGCTGGACATTTCATAGATTTGTTTATGCTGGACATTTCATTTTAATAGAAGCATGCAATATGTGGCCCTTTGTGACTAGCTTCTTTCACTTAATGTAGCGTTCTCAAGTTTCATCCATGTTATCATCAGTACTTCACTCCTTTTTTTTTGAGACAGAGCCTCAAGCTGTTGCCCTGGGTAGAGTGCCATTGCATCACAGCTCACGGCAACCTGCAACTCCTAGGCTCAAGTGATTCTCCTGCCCCCGCCTCCCAAGTAGCTGGGACTACAGGTGCCCGCCACAACACCCAGCCAGCTCAGGTGTATGTGGCTGGCACCTTAGCCGCTTGAGCCACAGGCATCAAGCCTTTTTTTTTGAGACAGAGTCTTACTAAGTCGCCCTTGGTAGAGTGCCATGGTGTCACAGCTCACAGCAACTCAAATCTCTTGGGCTTAAGTGATTCTCTTACCTCAGCCTTCCAAGTAGCTGGGATTATAGGCGCCAGCCACAATGCCAGGCTAGTACGTGCTAATGCCCTGGGGCAGAGAGAGCATGGCTAGACTCGAAACCATAAAAGCAGGAGCTATGGGATAGAGGACCTTGGGTCGGGTGGTGGAGAGGTCAGGGAAGATGGGAAACCGGGCAGTGATTACATCATAATGAACTCCCATATCTTTGTAAGGGTTTGGACTTATTTAGTAAGTAATGGGGTTCCAAGATTTTAAGCTAGAGGAACTTAGTATATTATTACTGGAGCATTTAGAACAACATGAACCTTTGAAAAAGTGAGGCTCATAAAGAACTCCTGAAATATGTGTATTATTATATTTCATGGTAAAGTGTTTGACAGCCAGAGAGCCTAGGATTGACGGATGAAAGAGCCTACCCATGGAGAAAGGTTTTGCTCAGGTGTTAATGTTTTGCTGGTATTCCCCATTTAGCAGTTCATGTTTCAATACAGAGCTCTCTCTGACTGCTGTTTTGTTCTTGCAGGGAGTCACTCTGCCTTATGAAGTTCACGACCCTGCCATCACCTTTCTGAAGTTTTGATATGTTCTACATTAAGCTCCATAATACCACACAGAAATTAAAAATCACCCACTGAGTCCTCTTTGAAGATTTGTTGCAGCTTCCCTGAATACCTCTTGTTTGTTTGGTTATGTTGTCAATGCTTCTGTCAAACGTAGAATCCCAGATGGCTCCAAGTCCTTTGGGGCAAAGTTTTGTCTTGATGAAGGACGTGTTCACAGGACTGTGCCAATTTTTACTGAGTGGGATTTCTGCCTTGAAAGGAAAGAAAGGAAGGAAGGAAGGAAGGAAGAAGGAAAGAAAGGAAGGAGGGATATATGCGAAAAGTCAAGGGAAATTCCAACAAGAAGTACATAAAAGAATCATTATAATATCATTATATTCTTATATAATAGACAGAAGGTTCTAGAAGTAATTTAGAAGATCAGCAGGAAAATAAAGTCATCTGTTTATACATTTTACAGATTTTGCTAACAATCATCAAGATGAATACATTTAAGTTATCAACATCTAACTGGAGTTCACAAATCCTCAAAAAAAACCAAGAACTCTAAAGGACCCCAAAAGGATCCTTCACAAATCCACATTTTATAGTATACTTCGTAGCATAAGCCAAATTTCCTAGACGCCAAATTAGAAAATTCTAGAACTTTTCTCATATGCCATGTCTAATGTCACAATTACAACTATTCTCCCTTTCTCTCACTCTTCCTTTCTTAATGACTAAGATCAATTTCTTCATTTCATTGTAATAATTATTGAGTACAGAAGTCAGTATAATTTATTTACCAAACCTCTATGAGTATTTAAGTAGTTACCAAGGGTAGGGCCATTTCAGGAACAACAGAAAAAATTTAAGTCTAAATGGATAATTATTTAGAATAGAAAATAGAATATAGGCTTGGTGCCCATAGCACAGTGGTTACAGAGCCAGCCACATCCACTGAGGCTGGTGGGTTTGAACCTAGCCCAGGCCAGCTAAATAACGACAACTGCAACAAAAAGATGGCCGGGCATTGTGAACGACGTCTGTAGTACCAGCTACTTGGGAGGCTGAGGCATACTTAAGCCCAAAAGTTTGAGGTTGCTGTGAGCTGTGACACCACAGCACTCAGTATTGAGGGCAACATAGTGAGACTCTGTCTCAAAAAAAAAATCCAAAATACAAAAACCAGACTGTATTCTGAGAATTGCTGATGTATTGTTGAATGAATTCTAACCCAGATGTATCAAAGTGCTTAGTTTTTATTTATATTGTTAAAACAGGACACTGTCAGGCATAAAGGAAACATTTAAAATATATATACTTTTTCACATGAAAGATAGTTATGAAAATTCCAAATAAGGATTTTTTGCATTTTTCTTTTTATTATTTTAATTGACGTATAACTTATGTACCTCAAGGTGCATAAATTTAAATATATAGCGCAGTAAAATTTTACATAAGTGTAAAACCTTATAATCTTTACGTAGATCAGTTTATAGCACATACCAAGCACTTTAGAAAGCTCCCTGTAGTTCTCTACCCAAACCTCATTAATAGCCATCTCAAAAGTAGCCACCATTCTGACTTCTGTCATCATTGAGGGGTTTTACTTGCTCCAGAATTTCATCTAAAGCAGTGGTTCTCAATCTGTGGGTTGCGCCCACAGGAACTGTCTTAAAGAGTTGCAGCATTAGGAAGGTTGAGAACCACTGAAAAGGGAATCAAACACATACTGTTTAGGTCTGGCTTCTTTTGCTCATATCATGTCTGTGAGAGTCATCTGTGTTAATATGATATGTACGTAGACATATATAATTTGCAATATCCGACTTGAGAGTGTAGATCCTTCAACTCGCCTTTCTTTTTGAGATTCTAGGATCTTTGCATCTCCATTTTCATTACAGAATCTGACTGCCAATTTCCACACACACAAAAACCTGGTAGAATTTTGATTGGCAAACCATTAAATGCAGATTAATTTGGAGGGATTTGATATCTGTCTTATTTAACCTAATACTGACTTTCCCAATCTATGATCATAGTATAATCTCTCCATTTAAGGTGATTTTCTATATTTCCCTCAGCAATGCTTTCTAGCTTTAGTTTAGGCTTTGTACATCTTTCCTTACACTTACCGCAGGTATCCTAAGATGATTTTTCAAAAAAATCTACCCAGGATGAGTATTTTTGTGCTAATGTAGCTAATTTATTTTTAGTTTTTATTTTTCTATATA
Organism: Perodicticus potto; assembly: GCA_963574655.1. Lineage (NCBI taxonomy): Eukaryota > Metazoa > Chordata > Mammalia > Primates > Lorisidae > Perodicticus > Perodicticus potto. Next base: position 27,270 of record CAUYRH010103682.1, read on the forward strand.
ATTTTATATAAATTATATGTTATATAAAAATCATAGATACAATTTTATAAATTTACATAAATTATATAATGTATAAAATATAATTTTTGGATTGATAATGCTAATTAATTTGTTAATTTTAATTGTTTAATTGTATAGCTCTACCTTGACATTTTAAAGCATATTATTTATAATAGCATCAAAATATATATGGAGGGAGGCCAAGGCTGGAGGACTGTTTGAGGCCAGGAGTTGAAAATATATATGGTATACTTAAAATTAAATGTTCAAATGTTGTACGAGATCAGTGGCTTAAATATAGAAACCATCACTGAGAGAAATAGAAGAAGATGTATATAAATGGAGAGACGTATGATATGCTTGTGTTGAAAGACTTAATGTTAAAATGTCAATTTTCCAAAATTGATCTAAGAGTCAAAAAAATACTAGTTAAAGTCCCAGAAGGAGTAATTGCAGAAATTGATAGCCTCATTTTAAAACTTCATGTGAAAATTTCAAGGTCCTAAAATAGCTAAGAGAACTTTTGAAAAGTAGAGCAAAGTTGAAGGATTAATACTACCTAATTTTAAGATTTATGAATCTACATTAATCATGATAGTATGGGGATGGTGCTGAGTGAGATCAGCAGATCAACATGCCAGTGAGTTGGGATATCAATAGTATAGAAATAGACTCATGTCGGACAAGTGATGTTTTATAAAATTCTGATGGAATTCAGTGGGGAAAGTACCTTCTTTTCAACCAATGGTGCTGTAACAAGAGAATATCCATATGTAAGAAGTGAACTTTGATCTAAACCTTTCACCATACGCAAAAGTCAACTGAAAATGTATCATAAACCTAAATGTAAAACCCCAAATTGTAAAACTTATTACAAAAACCAGGAGCAGAGCACTATGGTGTGTGCTCATAGTCCCAGATATTTGGGAAGCTGAGGTAGAAAGATTCTTGAGTCCAGGAGTTTCAATCTAGTCTGGGCAACAGACTATCTCTAAAAAATTAAAAAAAAATTAGAAGAAATCCTATCTCTAAAAAATTAAAAAAAAATTAGAAGAAAAATTTAGTGACCCTGGATCAGGCAAAGAGTTTTAGATACAACAATAGCACAATACATTAAAGAAAAAATAAATTGGACTTCATCAGAATGAAAATTTTCTTTTCAAAGACATTGTTAAGAGCATGAAAAGGAAGTCACATAGTAAGAAAAATATTTCCAAAGCATATATCACATAAAAGATCCAGCATATAAAAATAAATTTCCAAATTAAAAAATAAGAAAACAAACCCCCATCCAAGATTCAAACACTTCACCGAAGAGGAAATAGAAATGCCAAGTAAGCACAACATTTTTAGACCATATAAAGTGTTGGCAAAGATGTAGATAAAATGGAACTATTATTGCTGGTAGGATTGTAAAATGTTACAACCACTTGGACACCAATGTGGCAGTTTCTTAAAAAAGCTAAGGATAACCTTTTGTATCATCTAAATACTCGCCCCTGAGAGATCGAAGTTCATGTCCATACAAAGATTTGCTTATGGGTCTTCATAGCAGCCTTATTTGTAGTAGGCAAAGTTGAAAGCAACCCAAATATGTATTAATAGGTGAATGGAAAAACAAATTGTGGTATATTCATACAGTGGAATTCCCCAAACAAATTGCAGTATATCCATACAGTAGAATTCCCCCTGCAATAAAAATGAATGAACTATTGATTAAAGCACCAACATGGTTGAATCTCAAAATAATTATGTGGAGTGAAGGAAGATAGGTTAAAAAAAGAAAACATACTGTATGATTCCCTCTAAATAAAATTTTAGAAAATGCAAACATACCTATAGTGAGAGAAAAGTGATCATTTGTTGCCAGGCTCCGTGGTGGGAAGGCCATGAGGGTCAGGAGGGAGCTTTGAGTGATGTGCGATCTTATATTCAGCATATAAGGAACTTGAGGAAATGTTTGGGAGTCTGGATATGTTCATTATCTTGAGCTGATCATTTCTCTGGTGTATACATAGGTCAAAAACATATCAAATTGTACTTTAATTAATCAATTTATTGTTTTGAGGCAGAGTCTTACTCTGTCACCTTGTGTAGAATGCGGTGGTATCATAGCTCACAGCAACCTCAAACTCTTGGGCTTGAGCAAGCCTTTTGACTCAGGCTCCCCAGTATGTGGGACTACAGGCATGCACCAGTTCACTCGGCTAGTTTTTCTGTTTTTAGTAGAGATGGGGGTCTCCATCTTGCCCGGGCTGATCTGGCTACCTGCCCCGGCCTCCCAGAGGGCTAGGATTATAGGCGTGAGCCGCTGCGCCTGGCCTCAAATTGTGCTTTAAATATGTACAATTTATTGTTTGTCAATAATAGCTCAATACAGCTGTTAAACTTCTTCCATAATGTAGTTATGCTACTTTTACTCATAATTTTTTCACAAATCAACATAAAAATGAATTATTTACAGTTATTTATGATACTTTAGCTCAAAACAAGAGAACATCCCTATAGTTATTTTCTTTTATTGATTAATTTATTTAGCACAGCCATAAAGTGTGAGACACTAGGTTGAGAAAGAAAAATAAAAGTTCTTGATTTTGCTCGCCGCTTCTCTGCCCGAGCAGCAGGAAGAGCTGCGGCCCCTGGACACGGTGGAGCCGGCCGAGCCGGAGCCCCGGAGGTGGACTTGGAGCCGTTCCCGCTGCCGGTCACCAAGGAGACGCGCGAGGACTTGGCGTCTCAGCCGCGAGCGCGGGCGGGCGCACCTGCGGAACCCGAGCGAGCTGCGGGAGATGGACAATATGCTCATCGCGATCAAAACCCAGGTGCAGGCCTCGGAGGAGAGCGCCCGGAATCATCTCCGGAACCCCAGAATGGCGCCGAGGGCCGGGGGACCAGGAGGTGCGAGAAGGCCGAGGAGAAGGCGAGGGAGGTCGCGAAGCTGGCAGAGATGCTGGTGGAGCTGGTCCGGCGGATAGAGAAGAGCGAGTCGTCGAGAAGCGGCCTGGGCGCTGTACCGCCAACGGGTTCTGGTCAACTGATGGAGACTGGCTGACCCCCTGGAGCAGCTGTCACCAGGGAGCCTTCTGTTTTCTCTTTTTCCCCCTCTGTCTACACTCCGTCCTTCACTTACACTACGTTTCTGCTGTGGTCTGTGGTTGACGACCTCAATATGAGTTTTTGATTGTTAAATGTTTTTGTTTGGGGAAGTAACTTTTGTTTGGGAAATGCTCTCACATGCAGGAATTAGGGCCTAGATTGGAAGCTCTTGCAGCGGTCACATTTGTTCCTTGGCTTTGGTTGTTGTTTCTAAATTTTGAGGTGCTTTGCTCTTTCTTGTGTGACCTGATAGCGCCCTGGAACTTTGGGTCTGCGTGTGACACACGAGACTCAGAGTTGGAGTTCTCCAGCTCTGGAGGTGCTGAAGGTGCTCCGTTGATTCTAGAAGACAAACCCCATGCAGCAGCTGCTGAAGAAAGGACCAGATTTCAACTGGAAATGTGGATGGGGCTGATCTGGCTGGGGCTGATCTGGCTAAGCCTGATGAGTCTGGAGAAGGGGTGGAGAATAGTATTGTCTGTGTTCGGGGACTTTAATCTC